>JAKCPI010028932.1:0-14685 GCA_023213315.1 Euborellia annulipes | reverse complement strand
TAGCTAAATTGCTCTATGGAAGGAAGAGCAGAAAAATGAATTTGAAAAATCTGAAAGACTACATCAGTAAAGTGTACTTCAAACAATTTTCACGAAAAATTTTACTGATATAATTTTTAAAGAGCATGTAAAAAATTATTGATTTTTGAATTTTAATTAATCGGATTTATGGGCCAGATGACTGGGTCAATATAATCAAATCTGCAAAACAGAAGGCTCCAAAATTTGAAATTATATCAATGAAATTTTGTATCCACTTATAAAATGGAGAAGATCATCACTAACAGAAAACAAAAAACTGATGAGCTATAAATTGGCTCAAAATCCGTTGGATGCGATTTCAAAGGGATAATCAATCCCTTGACCATGAAATTTAAAGAGACACTGAATGACCTGGTATATTTCAGTGAGGGACACTTCACCCCTCATATATAGGTAAGAGAAAGTAAAAATTAAATAAAGCAAGCCTTGATAAACCACGGTCAAGGATATTATCACTCTGTTCGTAATAATCCGCTTATATCTAGTTTTCAAGAGAAATATTATCTAAAAACAAATTTAACATTGGAATGAAGATAAGGATTAATAATAAACAAAATTATTTAACTAGTTGTGATTTCATCGCATCTCACATAATTCCAAGGCCTAAGGCACGAGGCCCGCAGCATGCGGCCCAGTTGTACTCTCTGTGGCCTTTTTAGGTTTTATTTAGATAGCCTACTTATTTTTATGTAACTTATGCCTATTAAAAAAAATTATTAAATTAAAAAATGAACATCTATGTATGAAAATGTTGAAAAGGTCTTAGTGGCCTCCAATGCCGAAAAAGACCTTGAAGAGATATCGTACTCTGTTTGAAGGTGACCATAAATAAATTTAAAATAAAATACCTAATAAACTGAATGTATCTCGACACAAAAAACTGGTGTAACAGCACATCGCACAACTTGATAGAAAGATGTGTGGTCAGTCACGCCAGATTGTTAAACAATGGCATGCATATATTTACAACAAAAAACGTGTATTTCTATCAAAATTTCAACATCGAATTTTTGATTTTCTTTTTTTTTAATTATTTATTTTTAACCATTAGCCCTAAACATTTCAAACTTTTGACTTGATCGCCAAACTTTCTATCTATAGATTAACATATAAATATATAGGTAAGAGAAAATGGGAAATTTTAATAGCAGAAATTTGATCCATTTTCTAAAAGTATACTCGAAATATTTTTTATTTTCAGTTACGATTGCCTGTTGGCTGTGGACACCGTAGCCTCATTGGGAGGCGCTTTATTTTTTATGGACAAATGGCAGATTGATGCTGTTTATACAGGCACCCAAAAAGTCTTAGGAGTTCCTCCAGGACTCACTCCTATTTCATTTAGCCCCCGCGCCCAGTAAGTAAATCAATTTACTTTATTTTATTCATAAATATTTTTTTTTTTTTTTTTATTTTGAAAACAAATTTTTAATAGGAAAGTAATAGAAAATCGCAAAAGCAAAACCAAAGTGTTTTACTTTGACATGAAGCCGCTCGGCGACTACTGGAGCTGTTGGAATAGACCCCGAGTGTAAGTACTCTAATTTTAATAATGGCTACTAATTATTCCTCATTAAAAAAGTTCCTCTGCCTTTTCTATATCACAAATTTTGCCTCTTCCAATCCTTCAGGGACTATTATAGACTCCATGGGCTTCTCCTTTTGAATAAAGGTATTTTTTTACTTATAACGATATTCTTGTTTGCAATATCATACAGCTACCACCATACATTGCCGATAAGTCTTCTGTACGGTCTTCGAGAGGGGCTACGTCAATTGGTCCATCGGGGTCTCCACACTACCTGGGTAAACCATGGTCTCTGCGCTGATTTTTTGAAGAAGGGTCTTCAGGAGAGGCTAGGGCTGGAGCTTTTCGTTAAAGAACCCAGATGGCAATTGCCAACCGTCACCACCATCCATGTGCCGCCGAACTGCAATTGGCAGAAAGTCGTCAAATGCATGATGTATCAGTGAGTATTGTATTCAAAACTCATTTTCTTGGGCAGAATTTGTATCAATTAAGAAGCGGATCGGTTTAAAAATAATAAAGTAAAATATTCTGAAAATTTCATTTCCTTTCCCATGATGAATTAGAAGAATTTTTGTTCCTAATAATAACTCAACGAGAAGCTTAGTAATGGAAAAAGGGCAAAAAACAGAACTTGCGGATTTCCTTATACTTCCTCATATTCAAAGTGAAGAAAGTATTGTGATCGTCAAAAAATTGAATGTTTTTAGAGCTATCTGAGCAGTGGGGTCATTTCAACTTTTTTCTTGGAAGGGGAAAATTTTTTTAATAAAATTTACTTACAAATATGTACTCAAATTTGGCCAAAAGATATTTAATTTTGTACAGTTTATATACTCGTAGATATATTTTGAAAGATTTTATCCAGAATAATATAAAATTTTATAAAAGTCAGAGCTCTTGGGGGAGGGGGGGGCAAATGACCCCCTGCCCCCCCCCCCCAAATGACGCCACTGTATCTGAGTTGAGGGGAGGTCCCTCTCGATATTTTTTTTTTTCAATTTTTGTTTTGGGGTGGCGATTCTCCGCAATCTATCCAATAAAGTCCCCTTTTTATTAGTTTTTATAATGAGAAATTTCCTTTTTTTTGCAGACACCAGATAGAGATAGCTGGAGGTCTCGGACCAACCGTTGGAAAAGTTTTCAGAATTGGTCTGATGGGAGTTAACGCCACAAAAGGAAACGTCGAACTCTTGCTCAATGCTCTCGAAGACTCTCTAAAAGTTTCAAATAAATTGTAATTTGATTTTGTTCATTCTTTATTAATTATTAAACTTTTTTCATTCTTTCATTTAGGATATGTTTTTCTTGTATATTTATTTAATAAAAAAATGTAAATTAATTCTGCCTTTGTCAAGTACAAATGAATGAATTTTTTTTTTATAGTAGAAGTCAAAACTTAAATGGCTGGATTCAAACTCAAATGGCTATTTGAATAGGGGTTGGTCCAATCACTTGTTGAAACACACTCTTCCTCTTCTATCCTCGCCCCATTCCCGCGATGCGGGGTCGGCGGACCTCACTCTTCCCTCCAACACTCATGCGTTTTTGCGACCGAAAGAAAAAGGACAGGCCGGCCCTTCGCACAGTCTGACGCCTGTTGAAAAGAGGAAGAGACAGACATACAAAGAACTGAAGGACTGTCTGTCTCAGCTCGGGCAGCTCGTGGTCGCCATCCACGTACCCACAAGATGTGGGCCCCTGAGCGAAATACACTAAAGAAAAACTCGGGTCCCCAAATTCCCAAAAAAAAAAATTTATAATTTTCTTAGCCTTTTAATTTTTTTTATTTATACAGAGCGCCAAACAGATACATCAAATATTACAATAATAATAATAATAATAATAAAATTATATAATAATAAAATAAGTATTGATAATTGATATTTATTTGCATATACTGTAATTTTAAACATTTCGTTTTTTTTATATTCGTATATACAAACATTATAAATGATTAAAATAATATTTATGATATAAAATACTGACCATTAGCAAAATGAGATTCAATGGCGCTTTTGCAAATTAAATTTTAAAAATCAAAAAAGAATTATTTTTACTATGATAATAAGATTAATAAATAATTATGATTGTTTTTTCTTACTATTATTGTGGATGAATTTTTTACAGTCTTATAAATTTATTAAAGCTTTATGCAAGAACAGAAAGACCGAACGTACATATTTTGTTTGCGACATGATGTCTGAGACGAGTTTTTATGTCTTGTTGATTATGAGGCCTAACAGACGTTCTGTCGCCGGACAAAAAGTTGTTTTGTTTTATCCAGTCTTGTGTTCAAATGAGTGTTCTGCCTGGACAAGACAAAGTTTAGAGAATGTCTGTTCTTGTGTGCGTCTGGCCTCACGACATTCACTCCACACCTGACAAGACGATGTTTTAGAGATTTTGTCGCAGACTATTAAGTTCGGTCTAAGACAGTTAGACACATATATTTTTTTTTCTTTACATTTTTTTATTTTTTAGTAAGGAAGAAAGAAAAGACCGATTGCAGTTACGTTTATTTCGTTTATTAGTCACTTCAAGCCGACGTTTCGGTCAGATTTGCAATCATCCTCAGGGCTGAAGTGTGTCAATAAAACTCCTCGCCATTCGACTTTATGAGGAGTTTTATTGGCACACTTTTAATAAATTCAAATTAGCAATAAAAATTATTATTATAGAGTCAAAATTAAACCTTGATTAAATTTTGCGACCATCCTCAGGGTTGAAGTGTGTCAATAAAACTCTTCGTCATTCGATTTATTGACACACTTCAGCACTGAGGATGATCGCAAATCTGACCGAAACGTCGGCTTGAAGTGATTAATAAACGTAGATGCAATCGCTCTTTTCTTTCTTCCTTACCACAAAATCTACCCCACTCAAATTTTTTATTTTGTTGTTAAAAATCACTTTTAGAACAAAGCTTGAAAATATTTTTCAGGATAGATAACAGTTTCTTTAAGAAATTTATAATTTAAAATGCATCATTATTTTTATGATTTGATTTAAAAAATTTAATTTTCAAAAGAGATATTTAATGAAGATGTAATATTAATTAAAATAAATGGCTAAAATAATCCTAAAAGCCTCTTACTAGATTTTTTTCATTTTATTTATTTATTTATTTTTAATCTATATTAATATGATTGTTGGAATCTCCAAATCATACATACTTCATACGTATGTATGTATATACATATATGATTAAGCAATTCTAAAGATTCTTTAATTAAAATATGGCACAAAATTAAAAAAAAAATAAGGCACTAAATTAAGGCACACATGTTCATTCGTGATTTTTTTTTTATATATATATAAATAAATAATTATAAATTGAAAAAAAAAAAAAATAATAATATTTTTTTTACAATTTTTTTTTTTTTTATTGTCAATTCTAACAAATTATATTTCTTGGCTAATCAGTCTTCTTTGGTTCATTGGTAACGTCTAAGAAATATGGTAAAATTTTTTATATACTTATATATATACAAGCTGGGGAAGGGGTGAATGGACCAGAAAGTTTTTTTTTTATTCAAGATATATATATATATAAGATATATTTATACATCAGTAATTTTTTTTTTTTAATTAAATAAACAATTTTTCAATTCAATAGTGTTCATTTTTTTGTATTCACTATAACGTTTATCTTCAAAAAAAAGAAGAACGCAAATGTTATATTTTATACAAATAAATAAATAAACGGAAAATAATGCTTATTTATTAATTTATGTTCACCCTTTCCCCTTCTCTTATTTTTCGACGTTTTTCTTTAGTGTCCTATTAAATATAAAAATTCTTGATGATACACTCCGTTTTAAGTACTGATCCTGATTCCTCTCCACTTCATTGTCTTTACTTACAAAAACAGCAATCTCTTTTTTTTCTTTTTAATATATATACAATATTTAATAATAATATTTATACGATATATATATTTACATTAAATATATTATATTAAAATATAAATTAAAGTTTGATATGCAACATTTGAGGCAAAAATTGTGAGTTAGAATTTGGGCATTTAAAAAAAGTAATAAATAAACAATTTGCCTCTCTATAAATACAAGGTTACTTTCATTTCCCATTAGCTTTTAGTGCCACTAGACATTCAAGGGTGCACTAAATTACTTGTATATCCTGACTATGTTTCTAGCATGGAAAAAAAACAACTCTTGGGTTGTTATTAGAATAGATTTTTATTAATAATGAGGACACAATTTTTCGGTATCACAGAGTTGTTCTTCAAGGATTATGAAGACGATGCTGCCGTTTTTGACGACGGCAATATTGACAGCATTCAGTATCGATAGATTCTGTGTTGTTAGGCGATTTCTTTATTGGTGATATCGCTGGACATGACGAACACGGTTTCCGCCTACAGGTTAATTTCCGGTCCTAGAAAATAGATTAATTAATTATCAAAAATTCTTGATCTCGGACAGGAGTGGAGACGCCCCCGTATGCGGCCCTAGTTATAGGAATTGAATTTTGTTTAACATAAAGCACTATGCTATTAATAATACGCGTAATTTACCTTGCATTTGCATTGGACGCATTTGAGTTGATTCGAGAGAACTCTTGGATGGAAGACATAACCATTTGGCACGACGGGTTGTCGATTGCCGCCGATTGGGTTCGTGCAACCGCCACCGGCGAGAATCTCATCAGGACTTGGCATTGCTTCTTGATCCCGCACCGAAGTTGGACTTGGTCCACTCATCCTGCAAAGACGAAATGGAATGGAATGGGTCGTAAAATAAGAAGAGTAGATATTATATACTTACTACTCATTGATTTGAACATAGATTCGTTTTATATTTGAAATGCGCATACCTTGATTTAAATGGAGCTTCTTCTGTTGTTGGGGGTACAGGAACAGACGGGCATTCCTTGCAACATGATTTCCGGTCTTTACGAATTGCCTCTCGCTCTGTGCAGTTATACAATGGGGGACACTGCATTCGAGAGCAATGAACTTGCAATGAAAGCGCCTGCAATTTGAAAAAAAAATGAGAAAAAACATTTTAAAATGACTCCAAAATGAAATTCTAAAATAATACATTTCATTATTATGATTAATAAAGAGGGAAGGCAAAAGCACCAAAAATCGGAGCCTCTGTATGCTGAATGAATTCTGTAGTAAGGAAGAAAGAAAAGAGCTATGGCAGCTACGTTTATTTCGTTTATTAATCACTTCGAGCCGACGTTTCGGTCAAATTTGCGACCATTCTCAGTAAACCTCAATCCGACCGAAACGTCGGCTTGAAGTGACTAATAAACGAAATAAAGGTAGTTGCAATCGCTCTTTTCTTTCTTCCTTACTATAAGATCTACTCAGCTATCCATCTCACTCTAATATATTATATATGAATTCTGAGACGTTTTGGGTCAAATTAATTGTCCCATTATCAGGCGTTGATTCATTAAATATGCATCATCATAATCACTGAAATCATCTCCATTGTTTACAGAAAAGGGAAGTAAAACATATAAACATGTATCTTGCCTGTATTTTAATAACTAAATCTAATGAATGAAATTTAATGAATCAACGACAGATGATGGATCAATATTTGATCTTTAATTTTGGCTCATCCTGCCTTTCTTCTTTATTAACAGGAACTACAGCCACTCTTTCAATTAAATGAAAAAGAAATGTATTAAAAAACTTACATCGCATGAACAGAGTGTGCAGGTATCAAAACCAGAAGGAGGTAAATAAGGATGCCAAGTTGACCCCGCAGGATGAAATTGATCAGCAAAAAAGCATCCTTTGACCTCTCTCTCCGGGACAGGGGAATTGGATAAAGTTTCATCTGAAAATATCGCAGGAATATTATTTTAGTTTTAAACATTACCTAATTTGTTTGTTCTAAATCAGATTATTTTACTTACTGGAACAAATGGGACAACATTCATTAGAAAGCGTCCGCCGTTGTTCCTGTGGACATGTGAGTGTAGGACATGGCATGAGGTCACATCGCACTCTAGATCTATAGCAGTGGCACATCGTGCAAGGATCCCATCGATCCCTCCATTGAATTCCTTCTTTATAAAATCTACAATAATAAAAAAAAATTAAAAAAAAGAAAATTCATTTTACTGCTTTAATTAATGCAAACCTTTTGTCGTGAAAGCAGGTCGATGGTTCGGCGACGAGAGGATCAGGATCTTGAGGGACATCGTTATCACTGTCAGCATAATGGGGTAAGCAAGACAAAGGTACACGCAACTAAAAGAAACAAATTTTTTAAAAGAAGAAACATTTTTTTATAACCGAAGGAGAGGTAGAAATATTTACCTCATTGATTCCTGCGCGAAGGAGAGTATTACCCAGAAGACCTGCATCTCGAACATGCAGAGTACTTGAGGGGGCGGAGGCCTCCATTCGGGCCAACTGTTTAGGTTCCAGATGCATTAAAAACCCTTCATGAGCAGATCCTTGGAATTCATCTAAGAGACGAGTGTAAACAGGAGCGTCGATTGCGTCGGGCACTGGGGTCTCTTCCAAATAAAGACGTAACCCCCGATCTTCACGAGAGAGACCAGATAACATCACCTGGCAATTTCAAAAAGAAAAATATATTAAATAATATTAATAAAATATTTGGTTTATTTTTCCATCTTCCTTTCGACAGGCACTTTAGAAAAATTTATTTATTTCTAGGATTTGATATTTTACCTCATAATGGAGAGTACACTCCAAATCGACACCAACCCAAGCCATTCCGACAAGTCCTCTCTCAGATGAAGGAGCCGAGGGTGGAAGTCGAAGAAGCAGAGGTCCAGAGGAAGCATCACGAGCATCCGCCACTGGCCTGGCTGTCAATTTGCCTCGAACAAGCGAAGGATGTCTTCTCGTGGCAACATTGACTGATAATTCCCCGGAATAGAGATGTTCAAGTGTACGTGGAGAAAATCGATCCAGAGTTCCATTTGCCCAAGCCTACGGGATTTTTAGTAATCATATATCAATAAAAAAAGAAAATTTATTTTTTAAGTAAAATTTTTATTTTACTCACCATTTGAGTGGATGAATTATATTTTAATAACGGCGTGAGATCTTCAAGTTCGACTCGTTTTCGACCTTTGCCCGAAACTAGAGCAAGCACCACGGGCATGTGCGAATCAGCCAGTTGTTCCAAGTGAATGTAATAGGTAAGAGCTCCATTTCGATTAACGAAAAGCCATGCAAGTCCGGCAGCTGGGTGTATTTCAGATTTTGAATCTGAATTGAGCGAAATAGGGCCAATGTTGGCTATATAACTTGTGTTATCATCGTCGTCATCTGAATCGGCAGTCGAGAGTGGAGTCTAAAAACAAATGAAATATTAAATTTATTTGTTTTATAAATTACTTTTTTTATTTGTTTGAAGGTCTTTTTTGGCATCTAAGGCCATTTAGAACGTATTCCATGGATGGTAGTCAATTCGATTGAAATAAGTGAGACGGGAAGCGAGTCCAGGACCCAAGGTACAGTGAGCGCCACAATTAAGTCCTCACCTGGGAGCTAGAGCCTTAAGTATATGGTATATATTTAATGACAGAAAAAGTAAAATAAAATATGGTAGATGATTTTATTTTACCTTAACAAATTTAAAATTATTTCCCTATATACCATATACTTAAGGCTCTAGCTCCCAGGTGGGACTTAATTGTGCTCACTATACGAGAAGGCAATGGGTCACGGGTCCAGGTTTAAATGAACTTGATATTTAGGATTGTTTGGATTATATTCAAAATATTTATCTGATTTAAAATTAATTAAACCAACCGCTGACTACTCAATTATTTTACCTGGAAAATTTCGCAAGTGACTCTGGCCTGGACCATTCCTTGTAAGCGCATTGAAATCGGATGTCTTTTGTTCTCCACAATAAGATTAAGTTTACTTCGTGCAAGAAGTCTTAACTCAGCGGCGAGCAACGTTGTTCGGATCTCTACCATATTTAAATCATGAGCAGGTTTGGCCACACGAACCAACTAAAAATAAATAAATAAATTATTTTTTTCTGAATGACTAGAATTATTAGATTTATTTATTTTAAAGTGAGGAATGTACCTCTTCAAAAATCACATTTCCTTTATCGCTCTCAAGGCGAATATTCACGGGCACATCTGAAATTGAATCTTCGCCCGAGAAAAGGCCGTTGAAAATGAGTTGCATATGAAGACTGGGAGTGGTATGAGTGGCTGCTGAGACAATCGCAGTTCCTCCGGAGCCCATCCCTTTAATTAACGAATCAGGCGAGGGAACGAGAAGCGCGGAAAACAATTCGGTCATCAAACCTCGATAGCTGAAAAGATTTTGAGAACACATAAATTTTTATTGTCTGTTTGGAAATTTTGATGAAATTTAAGTAGAGCTTAAGAGAAATTCAATGTGACTCAATTTGACGCTTATAATTTATTTGTAAATTTTTTCATTAAGAGTCTCTCATTAAAATATTTATTTTTAATTAAGATACAATTTTTTTTTTTTTTTTTTTTTACTTTGAAAATAAGCTTTATTATTATTATCATAGAATACCTAGAGATCGGCCCGGTGAGGGTGTACTCGTGGCCATTCTCGATCCACATGAGTCCGGCATAGAGGCGTTTATCCCTGAGTAATCGTCTGTAGTCTCGTGGTAGACGTCTCCAGGCTCCGCATATTTTCCCAGTTGTATTTTGATAGATACTAGGAGATTCGTCTCCGTTTTGAGCAACAGGTTGCTCCATCAAAATTGTCCCAGATTCATCAATCAGTTGAGCCATTTTCGGGCTAAAAAACAAAGATTTTGTATATTATAATAATATTTAATGGCTAGAAATATATTTAAGGATATGAAAATGCAGGCAGCCAAAAATAAAACATTTGAACAACGTTTTTGAATATTATATAAAGAAAATTTTCAAACGTGTATTTATCATAGTATTATCAAAATAGAATACATAGAATAACTAATGTCATCTATGTATAATAATACTGGCTTAGCTCTCTCTCATTAGTACTGTTCACTTAGGATGGGTGAATAAATTTTGTCCGAAACGTCTGAACGTTCACAGAGTATCGAGAGTGTATTATTTTTGGCTGCCTGCATTTTCATATCCTTATAGATTTTGTATATTATTTTATAATTGGTATCCTAGTATAAGAAAGTGGGCAGGAAGTCTAAACAGTGACGTGCTGTTACAAACTTAAATGGGCAAAACATTTGGATGAACAAAAAAAAAGGTCAAATGAAACCCAAAAGAGAAAACAATAAACTTCCTAATTTATAAAATTTGTAGAGATTAAATCAAATTTGTCAAGTAAATGTAAAATTTATTAATAAATTATTTTTTAATGTTGGATAAATTTTTTCAGAAAATATTTTTAATCAGGGTGATTTTGTAGACGTATCACTCACTCATTTCTAATATAGGTTATTAATTAATTTTAATTTGTTTCAGATCTTTTTCGGCATCTGACGCCATTTAAACCTCATCCCTATTTATTTCAATTGATTGATATCCAATTCAATTGAAATAAATTTCCCGCCTGGGACGGGATGCGAACCCTTGACCTTTGGCACCAGAAGCTTTACCTCTGAGCCAAAGGTCAAGGGCTATTTTAAATTAATCCCTGTATTATATGGAAAATAACAAAATATGTAGCTTAAGAAATTTTATTTTATATAAAAAATATATTTATTTATTTTTTTCTTCAAATAAATCAGTATCCTTGGATTTTTTTAATTTAGAAAAACTAGAGGAATTTGTAGTAAAAAAAAAATCAATATATTGCAGAAAAAAATATGATTGCCTTGCAAAAGAAATGGATGCTTAAAGAAATAATTGTCCCTAGCTATAAAAGGAAATGATTCTGTAATTGGCTATGAAATTAACGACCCGTGCACATGTCAATTAATTAGTAGTGCTCAAGTTATAATAATTTGTACGTAGAAAATATTCTCACCGGGGGCCTGAGGTATAAAACGAATAATAAAGGTTCTTCCGGTGGAACATGAACCTTCCGGTGGCGACTTCGAACATACTAGTTCTCGATCCACCTGCATCGTCCCTTTGAAGAAGCAGAGAAGTGCGTCCTGTCAGGAGAGCCGCGAAATCTGCAAAAACAGCAAAGAGCAGTTAGATGGGATGCCTAACCACAAGGGGCGCGCGCTTAGTGAACGTTTCAATATCAAAAGTTATGAAAGCGAATTCAGGAGGGGGTAGTCCAAGAGGGAGGGGGGGGAGGAATTAAAAAATTGAAAAGAATAAATTTTATATCGCCTCTCATCAGTGGCGTATCGAGGGAGGGGGGGGGGGGCAAGGGGGCAACATGCCCCGGGCGCTATTCACAAAGGGGCGCCAAATGGTCGGCAAAACAAAAAATTGCTGGATTGATTTCTGGAAAATATATTTTAAATTTAGTGCCAGTGTAATATAATAATCTCTCTTCCATGCCATAAGCTTATAATTTGTTAATTGAAAAATTTGACATTATTTTAAAGTCAAATATCTCAAAATCTAATCACTTTTATATAACTGCCTTCAAAATCTTTTTTTTTTTAAGTCTTTTCGACATTTTAGGCCATATAGACTTAAAATTGGACGACGAAAATAGATATGTATAGAGAAAATGGCGGTGAGTTATCAGAATTTGTATTTTTGATGCTCTATTTCTCGGAGGGGAAGGTGAGTATTTAATAAATTAATCAATAATTTATTGTCATGAGGTTTTTTATTACTGTTGGTTTACGATGTTTGCCAAATTTTCATCGTTTCGGCATTCTTAGCCTTCTTCAGAACCTTAAAAAAATAATACATTTATACAAAAGTTCTGAAGAAGGCTAAGAATGCCGAAAACATCGTAAACCAACAGTAATAAAAAACCTCTGACAATAAATTATTGATTAATTTATTAAATACTCACCTTCCCCCTCCGAGAAATAGAGCATCAAAAATACGAATTCTGACGAAAATAGAGAGAATTAAATATTACAGACATGAATGGAGTTCGGTGAAAAAGAAATAGAAAAAAAGAACTTTTCAAAGCAAACACTCGCTATACTTGTAAACTTACGTCTCAGGTTCCTTTCATCCTCCTCATTAGGCAAGGGTGGTTGAGCCGGCACCGAATCCCCCCGGAGTATCCACATTGTACTTTTCATTATCCGGGCATACCTTGCAACACTGTTCCGGTAAAAGTATCGGCTCGTCGCAAGCTACCGGCGGACATTCATGTTTGATATTGCGACAATGGACACGTGCCACAATCCGACGTTTTTTCTGCACCTGCAAAACGACAAACATCAACATCTCTCCTTTCCGGGACATCATCTCAGCTCACTCGACTGCCTGACTGCCTTTTCCAGAGGAAAACAAAAACGAAATCACAAACCCAGCCGGCCATCTTTGGACAAATCGCTAATAATCGCTTGTAAATAAATAATTCATTTAATTTATTGTTATTGGCAGGTGAGGAAAAAATATTATTTTTCTAAAAAAAAAGATGTGACCGCCATTTATGGATCGCATCAAATGGGTTTGTTTTCAAATTTTTATATCATCCAGATTTGTCATTGAGAATAAAAAGACCTTGGGACTATAAATATAATGAAATGATAATTATCGATAGGAGAGTATGAATATTTACTTTTTATTTTATATTTATAAAATATGAAACATTTTGAAAGATAAAAGCTATTTACTTATTAATGAAATAATTTTTAAAAAAATCATATCAATTAATCGGTCCGTATATGTCTACCTGTTTATTTATTCAAGATAAGACAGACACATCCTACATCTCTCGAAATCTTGTAATTGAGTAAAAATATTTTAATTTAAAGAGGAGAGAGTAATAAAAGAAAAATCGAAATAAACATCCCTTACTTTAATTAGATAACGCCATGAAGTTTAAAAATTACACTGGTCAGCAAAAAAAAATTTTCAGCTGAATGGAATATTTTATATGAAATATATGTTTTTTAGGAAAAAAAATTGTTTTCTTTTAAAAATGTATGCTATTTTATAAAAACAATAAACGTGCCAAGTTCGTACTAATACCTACTGTAAAATTCTATTATATTATTATGTCTTGTAATTTTGTATATAAAATATAATTCATGGGCAAATAAAATTTTTTTTTATATATAAAAAGCAAATTATTGAAATTAAATATGCAAATGTTTTATTCATTCAGCAGCTTATAATATTCGATTCAAGTTAATGTCGAAAAATCAACAAGTAGAGAGAGGCCCTTCAGTAACCATCGGTATAATGTAGGCTAATTTAAAATTTTTTATAATAAAATCATAACCCTAAATGGACCAGGGCAAAAAGGGTTAAAAAAAAATTGACCCCACTATGTCTTACTCTACAAAATTTCACAAATATGTCATCCTTCTTTGATTTCTGATTCTGGCCCAAAACTAGGATCTGAAGGGTAAAACTTTTTTTTTTTTTTTTTTTTTTTTTTCTTTTTTTTAAACACTGTTAAATTACAGTAATTAAATTCCATTACTTAATAGTGAAATTCTCAAACAGTTGATTGTAGGCAAATTATGCGAGAGGGCTCGTAATTTTTTTTTTTTTTTTTTTGTCCAAATAAAAGTTTCTTTAATTAAGACTTAATTTTAGAAAGAAGGACGGTCAATATAAGACGTTTTTGTCTTTGGGTGAGACCTGTAGTACAGTAGGCGCCACAAGTGCCTGATCTACTCGAAAAAGGTCTAACCAGGGGCATTCCACTTTCATGGAGCTTTGCTAACGTTATAATTAACGCACGTCTGACCCAGTGAAAACATCATCTCACGACGCCAATATATAAGAGAGAAATAGAAATTTTTCTAGAAAGGATAACTCATACTGATTGAACTTAGAGTCCTAAAGGAATCCCTCAACCCAACACCGAAACGTCACTCTTGTTCAAAGAAATCATAATATCCAAACAGTCTCTTTTACTTTCGAGAATTTTCTAGTTACTTATTAGATGTATAAAATAAATCTTGTTCAGTCTTATTATAAAATTTCTTCGATTATATGTATTTTCTATTCATGCCCCTCTCCCAAAATTAAATCCTGTCATGATTCACATTCTAAGGCAGTGGTTTCCAAACTTTATGTTACCACGCCTCCCT
>JAKCPI010028931.1:0-25563 GCA_023213315.1 Euborellia annulipes | reverse complement strand
AAAAATGTCTAGATCAGATTAAGAAGCCTGGTCTTATTATTTAATTGTATTTTCTCGGCCTTAGAGTTTCTAATCGTATTTAGGATAGATTCCCAATCGGCAGTGTGTAAATCAATTAAGTTGCCCGAAATTTATTTTTTTATAATTAAAGTTAAAAATTTGAAAATTTATTAATAAAAAGTGGGAGAAAGAATTCAGCGAAATTATATACGAGTGATGAAATTTCGTCCGGCTTAATGCCTGGTCATCGTCACTGCAGGATTTAATGTATGGGCGGTCCTTCATCTGGCAGTAAAAATTTTTGAATGGAATAGAGAGGGGAGGGCGGGCAAACTCGAGTCTTCTCAATGCAAATCTTATTGGCAGACGAAGGACCGCCCATAACTACAGCCAAAATATCTGCAATAGTAACTATATATAGCTGTTGCTCATAATTTACTGTATCTTTTTATTCCATCTCTCACCATCTGCGGCCAGCATTAATTCACACTTTTATCTTAATAAAAAGATAAAATTATTGAATAATAAGCAACTAATTAATTTTATATAAACAAAATTCTTTATAAAAAAAATTATTTTCATATATATTTAGCATATTTATTCAAAACAGAAAGATTAACTATTATTCGATTAAAAGAAGGTCAAGGAAATTTTGATAAATGATAAATTATATTTTTACAATAACAATAATAAATAATTTTTTTTAAACATATGTCACATGTCCACTGGCTTGGTGCAAATCAGCGTTTTCCAAACTGTGAGGCGCGCGTCCCTAGGGAGGCGCGGACTAGTCTAAGGGGAGGCGCGAATATTGGCCACCAAGATCAATTTTCCAAATGATTGCTAGTTTTATAAATAAAATAATAAAATAATTTAGAAGATTCTGGGACGGAGTTTTTAATTAAAATAAGAAATATGAATAAATAAAAAAAATATTTTTATATAAATTTATATTTTTTAGTATTAAAAATTTTTGTTTTTGTATTATTTTATTAAATGGGGGGGGGCGTCATACGATTAAATATTTTTAAGGGAGGCGTTGTAACATAAAGTTTGGAAACCACTCATTCTAGAAAATTATAGGCCTACTATGTGTAAAACCCAAAGGCGGATCCAGGGAATTTTTTCAAGGGTTTTTCTTGAATTTTTTCGGACTAGATATAAGTTCGTCGAAGATAGCATTGTTAATTATTTTATTTATTAGGATTAGAGTGGGTTGAAAATTGAAAAAAATGTTTGTTTGTTTTAATTTTTTTTTTTAGCTAAATCGAAGCCAAAATAAATAGAAAATTATCTACAAAATAGCGTTGATTAATATTTTGATTAAGGGGGGATGAAGGGGATGAAGGGGTTGATTATATTTAAGAAAGGCCTTGGAATATTCCAATCACTTGTTGACATTCTTTTTCCAGTTCTAAATATAGTTAGATTAGAGCAAAAGGTATTTTTTTACTTTTTTAATAAAAAAAGGAATTTATATGTTCATTTATTGTATTCCTATACAAATAGAGAGAAGAGAGACAAGTCTCGTTCAGTCGAGAGCGTTGCCGAGTGGCAGGCGCCGAACTGTTTGCTCTCTTATTTTAAGTTGTGTTTTAAGTGGATAATTAATATAGTGTAACCCACCCTGACCACTCTGTCAGCCACACACCCTCTTGAGAGTCTTATTAAAGGTAATTATTGTGCATTTTATCGTTGAGAAAAAAAAATGATAGAAACAAATAATTTGACAGCGAAAAACGATTCTTTTGAATATTAAATTAAATATTTTATAGAGTAATTTTGCATTGAAGGCTCGCATTTCCTTAAATGAAGGGGGGGGGGGGGGAGGAGGTATGAAGTAATTAGCCCGGGGGGAGGGGGTTAATCCCCATCCCCTATAATGCATAAAGATATTGTTTTTTTAATACTTTTACTAAAAAATAAGTGCATTCCTTTTGAGTTAAAATTTATCTCTCTCTCTTCGAAAATATTTATCTTCCATTTTATACCAGTCCTATCAAAGACAGGCTTTGTTAGGTCTATAATCCCAATTTTGACCTTTGAAGAATTGTAATTAATTAGTCCATTTATAACACAAATCGTAAACTTCATGTTTCTCATTCTGTTAATGATTAAGTTTTTACTAAAATTTTCTTTTTCTTTTTTTATAGATTCAATTTCGGGCAACACCGTCAAAACGTGAGGCTCTTCTGACTTAGGGATTCCCCATCTTTTCTTCATTTCGATCCTGGCTGGCATTTATGTAAGTAAAAAATCATTTATGTATTTATTCTATTATATTTATTTCTAACTATAAGAGGCGCCCTCGGGCTTGGCGTAGTTGGTAGCGCCTACCTAGTATACCAAGGGTCCAAGGTTCGGATCCCAGGCAGTCCGATGATTTTATCTAAGCCATTTGGATACCAAACGGCTTAAATAAGAATGCCTGGACTCCAATATATAGATCTATATATTCATAATAACAGTGTATACATAAAAACAGTTATATGGCCCACGTTGCCGAAAAGACTTGTATGTGTGTGTGAATGTGAGTGTAAATGGAAAAAGTAAAAAGTGTGTTTTTTTAAAAAAAAAAAAAACACAAAAAAACAATGTTTTATCTAATTCATTGACAAAATTAGAAAATTTGCTAATTTTGTCATCAATAGCTACCACTTGTTTTAAAAAATTTCTCTCCTCTCTTCGGAGTATTTTTTGTTTTTTGATGAATGAAATGGGGCATCTATTCTCCCATTAATTCTTAGGCCTACAAATAAAAACTATCAAATAAAGAGAGGTTTATAAATAAACATGTCTAGAAAATGCACAAGCGGAAATCATTATTTCCTTTCATTCATATCAAAAGTTTTTAAATTGCGTACAAATGACGCATCTTTTATATCTAGTGTAAAAATAACAATAGCGGAGACTTAATAGTCCATCGAAAATAATCAACTTTGCCATGTGTCACCTGTTGATATATTTAGAGAGAAAAAAATACTCTTCTAACAACTGTTTGTGTATCTTAGAAAATTTTTTTTATTTAATAATTGCCAGATAAAAACATTAATGAACGAAAAGGGGATTTTTAGAAAAAAGTGAATAAACAAGGAAACACGTGTGCGTCCATTCAAAAGAAGACTAAAATTCGAAATATTAAATTTCACTCACACATGTTGATCACCAGTTAATCTGACAAAGACTAGCATTTCTTCTTCTCTACTCCCCCATGTGAAATAAAATAGATCTAATTTAATCAATTCACATTAAATTAAATTTGTTGCTATTTAATAGTAATTTTTTGGGTCAATGATATCAAATATCCTAATTCTACTAAATTATGTGTATTAATACACTGAGAAATAATTATTTCACTAATAAAAACTTGAAGCATATCACTTTGCTGGCGAACCTATGACCCATGAGCCAGACACTGACCCACGCAAGCTCACCTAAAAAGTTGCACGTGAAGAGGGAAAGAGGCGCACTAAAAATTTTTAAATCGTCAAACCACACTTACTTTTACCTTGTTAAGCTAATTGAATTTTGTTTTAAATATACTCAATTGTCAGTTAAAAATTTTTAAACTTAACTCTGGTGCAAATGGGCCACGAGCTAGTACTAAAAAATATGAACAAAATTTGACCCACGTCTCAAAAAGGTTCGCCATCCCTGACTTAGAGGATTATTTAAAATATTGCCATTAAATAAAAACTTTTTATTTATTTATTAATATTAAAAAATATTTTGAAACAAAAATAAATAAATAAATAAATTACACAAAAAAAAAAAATAGTTGCACAAGGCGAGATTCGAACTCGCGATTTTTGTTTACAAAGAATGCGCCCTACCGATCTAGCCATCGCGACATTTGTAAATGTTATTGTTAGTAACGGCTTAAGGCATGCAGGCAAAATCTTTAACATTTTTTTTAGACGAACCGTTGAGAAGCGCGTTCTCTCGCTTTAACAGAATTTGTTTTTCATCAAGTACTACACATAAAAAAATTTTCGTTCAAATCGGTGTTATCAAGGCTATGCACTCCCTTGTAAATAATATTTTTAACAAAATGGACTCAATATTTTAAAGTAAAGCAAAAATAAAATTTGCATAAACAAAATTTCATGAATACAGGGTAGTTATAATTGGGTTCGTGTATGAAGGGCATTCGACATTATTAACAAATTATCTTCAATTAAATAGAGAATTAAATAAAATAATTATTTCTAATAGAAAACAATCAAGTTATTTACGTTACTATAAATACTATTTTTTTATTTTAAACATTTTTATCCTTCATTTATCAATTATGACTGGAATTTATGAAGGCCGCCAAAAGCGACTGAGTCAGGAATAATATCCAAGAAAAACGTCAGTCCAGTCGACGATGTCAAAGGCAAAAGGCAAAAAAAAAAAAAAAATTAACTATTAACAAACAAATTTTTTTACAATAATCCTCTAACAAATTCCATGCTGTTCTCTAAAAACATCTGGAAAATTCCAGATGTGTACCAAGCTAGATAGATGAGTCCTACTTTTCATGAAGTTATTTTTTAAAGCAATAAAAAACGAAACGTGAACATTTTATTTTTATTTTTTCTATCTGTTAGAAGAAATTGTTGAGGAGCTTGACTTGGTTGCTTGCTTGGTGGCCTAACAACAGGGGAACTTTGTCTGAGTTTTTATTCAACCCAACAAGACGGAATATTCAGGAGGTTGGAAATTAGCCAGGAGGATATAAAAGGGCTATATGTTAGAGTTAGAAGAAAAAATATAGCCTACCGATGACACTCAATTGAGAGGAAAATACAATATTTAAAATCTTACTGTTAAATATTTTCTTAAGGTTTTTTATTATTAGAGTTTTCAAGAGACACAGGATTCACATTTAAATTTGATATTTAGAATAGCTTCTCCCATGGACCATTATATTCATTAGGGCTTCTTCCCCTTTCTTTATTCGATGCTCTCTATTTGTATTTTACTTTCTCTTACCACTATATCATACTTATATATATAGAGAGAAAGTATTGGATTCATGTCAAAAATTCGATTTCGAGATTTTGACGGATATACACATTTTGAGGTCCCCTGAATCGTAAAAAGTGGTTTTCGCGACATGGTCTGTCTTTGAACAAAATATCTCAAGATCGAGGAGGTGGAAATTTTGAATTTAACTTACAAGGGAGGGCACGACCTTGGGATTTCATTTTGGGATGAAACTTCGGGTGATGATTGTAGACCGTTAGGGGGTTCACCCCTTGAAATAGTAACGCGCAACGCTCAATAGTTTCGGAGAAAATGGCGTTTAAAAAATTCAAAGTCCGCTTATATACTACTTAGGCGTTTTATATGACAATGGCGACAATAGTCTAGTAGGTAGCATGTCTACCTACCAAATGGGCGCTTGGGGTTCGAATCCCGTGCACGACTTGTTTTTTTTTTTTAATTAAAATATTTATTTTATTGTTTTTTTACAATTAAATAAATTTATTATTTAATATTAAAGATTATTTATTAATAAATAACTATAGTATTATTTTGCTAACAAAAAAAAGACTAAATTTTAAATCATAATTATATTCAATAGCAATATTTTAAATAACTACCAAATAAATACATTATTATTTAATAAACTATTCTTCAAAATACTATAATTTAGGCTATTAATAAGTAAAAAGTTTCAATCTTATTTCTTGATTTTACATTATAAGCATTTATACATTATACTTTTTTATTACAAACGTGAGACTGAATGATAATCATCATAAAAACATTTGAAACAAAAATTTTTTCGGCATCTAGCACAATTAATTAAAGCGGAATAATTTTTACAAGAACAATGAATTATTTTTTAAAAGATCAGTTGGAAAACAGACAAACATCATTTACGTTCACAAAAATTTCTCTATTAATAAATAATAAATTTATTTAATTGTAAAAACAATAAAATAAATAATTTAATAAAAAAAAAAAAATAAGTCGAGGCGAGATTCGAACCCCAAGCGCCAGTTTGGTGGGTAGACACGCTACCTCCTAGACTATTGTCGCCATTTTTCTATAAAAAGCCTAACTAGTGTATAAGCGAACTTTGAATTTTTTAAACGTCATTTTCTCCGTATCTATTGAGCGTTGCGCGTTACTATTTCAAGGGGTGAACCCCCTAACGGTATACAATCATCACCCGAAGTTTCATCCCAAAATGAAATGCCAAGGTCGTGCCCTCCCCTTGTTAGACATCACCCTGGCACGTGACACGAACCTTTTGAACAAAATCGACCAAAAAGTACTAGTACTTTACTGATGTACATTTTCAATTTCTTTTTTTTTTGATTTTCTCTAAATTCGCTCTAACGATTTTGATTAAAATTCAAAAATCAATTATTTTTTTAGATTCTCTTTAAAATGTATATTTTGGTCTGAAAATTGTTTAAAGCACACTTTACTTACACACGTACTTCATAGGAAAGATAAGAGAAAAGGTTAAATATTGTATTTTCCCATGTTTATAAATTTTGAATTCTAATATCGGCGGAAACTATAATAAATATATCTCGACACAAAAAAATCTGATGTGACAAGCACAGAACACAACTTTCGATTACCGAAGGTAAGAGAAAGTTGTGTGCTGTGCGACAGTCACACATGAGTTGCCATTTTGCTTTAGTGGAAATAAAACTACTTACGTATTATTTGTTTTAAAACTCGAATTTTTTTTTCTTTAATAATGTGGTGCAATTTAATTATAAAAAATTAAAATTAATTTTTCAAGGCGAGGAGTAGAACTTATGATGCAACTTCTAGCGTAACACATTTCAAGGTGAAGTTCAAAAAACCCAATACAATTTTATTTTGAAAATAATTTTCCAAATTCTCCATCTTTATTATTACATACAATAAAGATGCAAATTTTAACATTTATTCACCACCAGATAAAGCACGATTCATTTGCAAGTTTTAAAGAAAAATTATGACAAAGACTTGAACATAAAAAGCTTCAGAGTTCTTGAGCTTATAATCATGTTTAAAAAATGCGAACACACGAAGTCTAGGATCTCTGATGGACGAAAAATTCCTAGCATAATGAATGAACGGACATTATTCTTTTTGAATGATATATGAATAAACGTGTAGACTACACATTCTGATAATGTTTGAAAAAGAAATTAAAATATCGCTAGTCGTCTTGCGGGAAAAGTATTATTTCGACAAATTTAAAGCAATGGCATAACTAGCCTTTGAGGGCGGAGGGGGCGAAGCTCCCCCTTCGCCCCATCTAGTTACGCCACTGGTTTAAAAATTGCTTCATCTACGCTAAGATACATATTGAGACGCAGGCGATGTAGGCAGCACCTCACAGGCAGAGATAAAAATTACGAATTGCAGGTCTGCGCTAATGAATGGAACTGATCTTATAATTTGAGAAAACATCAGTATGATAATCCAATATATGCTTTATAAAAATTTTGAATATGCTTAATCAAATGGAGATTTTTTCTGGGTCAGAAATTAGCGAGAGATAGAGGAGTAGAGAAGGATTAATAATAATTTCGATACCCATATTTTTTCCATTGGCAAGGCCAGTTGTTTCAGTTCTAGTCAACTAACAAACTTATCCGACCCATAGCCAAATCATCTATATAATAAACAAAAACTTGCTTACCCTTCGAGTTAAAAAAAATGAATTTTTTTTACATATAATTAGCTAACTGACGTATAAAGTTTTGTGTGAAGTTAGCAACTTAATAAAGGCATACTTTTTAAAATAGTTTAAAATAATAATTTTATTTTAAATTTATTTAAGATCTTTTTCGGCATCGGAGGCCCATTTAGATCTATATTTATTTAAGTTTTTTGGTAGCCAATTAATTTGAAATAAATTTTTGTCGCATGAGACGGGATGCGAACCCTTGACGTTCAGCTCAAGAGGCGGGTACTCTACCACTGTGCTATGGCCCGAGGATAAAACAATTAATTAAAGCTAAATAATTTTTTAAAAAAATCTTAAAATTCCCAAAATATTAAATAAACAAGTCTTGGGTTTCTAATTTCACTCCTTAATAATTATTAAGCCTTTTCCCGAACTTTGGGCCTTGGCTAATTAACTACGATCTGCGCCTTTTTTTTTAAATTAAGGTCTTTTTCGGCATCGAAGGCCATTTAGACCCTGTCTCAATTTATTTCATTTGAATTGGTAGCCGAACCCGCGACCCTTTGTACAAGTGGCCAGCATGTTAACCCACTACACCAAGGCCCAATGGCATCTGGGCTGTTATTTAACCATATGATTAGCTTAACTAAATATGAAAAAACTCGTCGAAGGCGAGCAATTGCAAAATTTTCAAAAAGAGAGCAAGAATATATTTGATGCATTCGCTCACCGAAGGCGAGCAAGAGGGTCAGGGGGCATAACCTGCCGATGGCGGGCTTTAACACTTGTTTAGTGCATATTTATTTAACTTTGGTTAACTTAATCTGTTCGACAAGGGTTGTAGATTTAGAGGTAGGTGTTTGACACGCGTACTCGCACGTGTTCACGTCCATTGGCTCTTTTCCAATAGGGCACTCGAAATAGCCCATCGCCTTTTATATAGATTAACTTTTTATTTTTTTATCAATTAAGTGTGTAAATATATACATTTTCATTAGGCTTATTGAATAAAGCTTAGTAGGCTAAAAGAAGAAGAGAAAAAAAATGTCTACAATTTTTTTTTTTTAACATTCACACTTTTTTCTCATTCACACTCACATTCACACTGTCTTTTCGGCAACTTAGGCCATAGAAGATTTTATATGATAACCGTTATTATGAATATATATATATATATTGGAGGCATTCTTATTTTGGTATCCAAATGGCTTAAATAAAATCATCGGACTGCCAGGGATGTAAACCCTCGACCCTTGGTATACAAGGCAGGCGCGCTACCATCTAAGCCCGAGGCCCCTAGAAGAGTTATCGATGTTCTATTAGTAACGTTTCGGCCTCTTCTTCATTCCGATTCGGGATTTGAATTTAGATTGGATCTAGATCCAATTTATGAAAATCGGATTTGATTAGTGATCATAATCTTCCTACTTGCCGGATCGGATTCTTTTTTAATAGGTTTTCCCTGATTATACTATAACCAATTTAGGATTTTCAAAAAACTTAACCTACTCTAAAATTTTAACATTTAAATCATTTTAACTTTTAATATTATTCAAAAGTCTCATCTCGCTTCTTATACTAAATTACAAAAAAGTGGTAGGATTGCGGGGAATTAAATTGACTACCAATTAATTTAGGAAAATAGGGAGGGGACTAAATGGACGAAAAATATCTAAAAGAATAACCATTCAATCAAACCAATTTCAAACATATGCTATATTATATTATTTTTTTAGTCTTTTCCTACATCTGGGACAATTTCTTTCCATATTTATTTTTGTAACTGGTAGCCAATTTATTTAAAATAAATTTTATCGCTTTGGACGGGAAGCGAACTATTGAAATGTGTAACTTTCCCCGTTTATTCGCTTGGTTGCTTAGAATAACAACCCTCTAATTCACTGCCATTAATTTTAATACCTATCTGGATTCTCCAGAAGGGACAAACGAAACATATTTTCCCTAAAAAAAAAATTTCAATTAAATTTTTAAATCTATCAAAGAACTAGGAAGCGAATTTATGGAAAAGTAATATAAATTTATGTTGTAGACGTCATAAATTTAATTCTGATGCATAAATACTCACCGATCTCTGATCTAAAATTTAATAATTGTATTTTATTTATTTATTCATTCGCTTAATATTTCCGCTTCGTCAAGTTTATCTTTCTTCTTTTTCTTTATTCTCCTTTCAAAATTTCTTGAATCTTATTATATATGGAAAATATAAAATAGTAGATTTAAATAAACATGGAGCAAAGATTTTATCTTGCGTAATATATTGGCACCTGTGTGTTCCCAAATGGATGAGTCTTTGATGGCACGTGTGTAGAGCATTTGCCTTTTGCCTTGCCTTCTGCCTGCTTGTCAATCGCTCAATTCTTTAAAACTTTATTCATCTATTTCCTAGAGGAGAATGCATTTCCAAGGCAACTCCTTTTTTTTATTTCTTTTTTTTCTTATTGCCAAATCGAATTTTAAGCCATGAAATGAATCCCATTAAGAAGATAAAGAAATTTAATTACAAACGCTATTTCTATATAATAAAAAAAAATTTCAAATTTTAAATTAACCATTAAGCAAAAATTATTTTTATATTATTTGATGAAATATTAAATCTTATAAACAAAAAACAATTTCAAATAAGAGAAATTAAGAGAAATCGAAAAATTTCCGGGCAGCGAGTTATAAATTTGAAGGATTTGTATTTTTTTTTCTGCAAATTCCGAAGGGGGGGGGGGCACTCACAAACACATATACAGGACAGGCACTGTCCTAAACCGCACTTGGTTTTTGATAAATCAAAAAATATTGTACTTTTTTTTTATTACCCTATATTTCAAATATAAAATTATTATTGAAACAATTTTTTATTGAGACAGTAAATTTCATTTAAATTTATATAAATGATCTCTTAAAAGTATTCATTTGTCTAATTCCTATTCTCTTCTTTGCAGGTTTTAACCTGGGCTGGACTCTGGGATCAGGCCACGTCGTTCCGTGTCTCTGAGAAGGGCGTCGAGTGAACCTCGTCTCCATGCAGCTCAGCTCCAGAATTCTCCAAATTGGGTGAGTTAATCTCTAAATTCATTTTACATATTTTAATTTAAGTATAATAAAAAAATTAGTATGAAAAACTTGAGAAAATAAAAATAGGCAAAATACTAAACGTTGGATACGTGTTCCATCTGTCAACATTGGTGTTCAGATCCCAAAAATTATTATTATCGGAGTTTTTAATTATAGATCACATTTTATATTAATTATTATTTATTTTATGCCCAATAAGCAGTCGAAACGTTGTACAATATTTATATTTTTAATAAATAATTAATACAAAATGTGGTCTATAATTAAAAATTCCTATAATAATACAAACAATAAAAGCTTTAATAAACACATCGCAAATATTTTTTTTCTCCGATGAATTATTTTTGGATGAATAGCTTGAGAAAGAGAAATAACTTATTTATTATTGACTCGATTCGTTTCTTTTGGTCCTCTTTAGAAAATGATCAAATTTCGTTGTTGATTCTTGCTCTCTGTGAAGGCATTAGTCGTGATGATTCCAAAAAAAAAAAAAGAGAGACTCCTAATGACCTATTGGCAATGACCTTATAGTCTATTTTTGTATTTCAACGCCACCAAGATATTTTTCAACAAAGCTATAAACATTTTTTTTTGTTTCCTGACGAAGGCTGCAAATACGAACGAACCGTCAACATGGTTAGAGAAAACATTTTTTTCTTTCTATCCCGATTATTTCAAACTGATGTATTAATCAAAACATTAACCATCATATATTTATTTGTAAAAATCACTATTAAATTAATGAGTGGTCAAAAATTCCCAAGAAATTTTTATCTTACGCCGGGAAGCACATCATATAGCCTCTTGGAAATAAAACATGAGCCCTTTAAAAGGGTGAGACCTTTTTTTTTTCTTTATAAATTATCAGATGCAGCATCTCATTATACTTTATAAAAAAATATTCTGATAACATCTTAAATAAATTATTACTTTTTAAGATCGATGCTCTGATTTCCGACAGATGGGATACGCCAATTGTTATATAATCACATGTAATAAAAATAGCGATATTTAAATTTTATAAACCTCATTAGTTATTTAAAAAAAAAATATATAAAATATAGGTCGTGTGAATAATTTAATTTTTTATGAATTAAAAAAAAAAGTTTTATTATCAATAATCGTTCTCTCTCACCCTTAGTCTGTTTTAATCAAAAACTAATCAGAGCCCAAACCATAAAAGAAGTTTAATCTAAACTTAAAATCTAAATTATTTGATCATCTGTCAATTAGTATTTGAGTTATATCCTATGAAAAAAAATCCAACACACGCACAAATTATTTTCGTTCCTGCAACATGCATAAGAAATAAGAGAAACAAGCTCAATAATAACTCACCCCTTTATTTTGATTCTTATTTATTTCATATGTGGCAATAAAATGAATTTGGCACAATAGAAAGGAGGGGGAATAAAATTATTCAAATCTCTAATCTTATGTAGCAGGTGTTCCTTTTTCCGGATATTTAGTTTTAAATAAATTATTATCTTTTAATAATAGTATGGTGACAAACAAAAAATTTTTATCAACATAGGTGCGAAGTGTTAAAATTTAACGTAAAGTTCTGAGTTTATTTTTACTTTCTCTTACCTATATATATATAGAGAGAAAGTATTGGGGGATTCATGTCAAAAATTCGATGTCGAGATTTTGATGGATATACACGTTTTGAGGTCCGTTTTGAGGTTATCTTCGGTAATCGGAAGTTGTGTTCGGTGCTTGTCACACCAAATTTTTATTTTTTTTTAACACATTTTTTTCTCATTCTCACTCACACTCACACACACATTCACACAGGGTGCGTTCGATTTGTCGCTTTCAGCGTTGCTCAAGCCGTTCGATTTGGCGTTATAAGCACTCACAAATTATTAATTTTAAACTGGTAACCGTTAGCTCTAGTTGAAATATTATGATTTAAGATGATTAACTTGATAAGGATAGCGAATAGCATCCAGGAATTCAAATCAGACAAAAACTAGATCAATTTTTATCAGATTTTTCTTTATTTGATTGTCGACGTTTCGGACGCCAGTCGCGCCCTTCCTCAGGACAATCAATCGTCAAGCAAATACAGATGGAATTATTTCTATCTGATAAAAATGTTCTAGTTTTTGTCTAATTTGAATTTTCCTGGCTGCTATTCGCTATCCTTATTATGATTTAATTCTCTTATTAAATTCACTCACAAATCAAGTAATGACGTCTTAATTACGTCATAACTTTCTCTTACAAATGCTTATTCGCTCATAAGCGCTTACAGGTCAAATCGAATGACTGAAAACACTGATAAGCGTGAGCGCTTAAAGCGTTTGGTATCCAAATGGCGGAAATAAAATCATCGGTCTGCCTGGGATCCGTTCCCGCGACTCTTGGTATACGAGGCTCACGCTAACCCCTACACCAAGCCAATCGAGTGATTATACTAATTAATCTAAAAATCCATTGTTGATATGGTTGCCTAACTTCTGGCAAGAATTTTTTACCCCATAAAAGTTTTCAAATCACTTTTAAAGGACTAAAATTTTAAAAATATATTTGTTCTGCCATTAATAAAATCAAATTTGGACATAGGTATGTAAAAGTTATCATCATATATGATTCCTTGGAATTTAAATTTAAAACGTTCTACCATAAAACTTCATGTTTTTATGGTTCTTTTGATCATCGACTAATAATGAAAATGCCAAGTGCTTGTTGAGTATGTATGCCTCGTGTTGGAGACCCTTTCATTATTATGTAAAGTGCGGTTTGTCTCGGGTACGAAGACGTGGAGGCTCGCAGTCCAGGGTCCTCATCGAAATGCCCCCGGTGTGACGTCCGGCGGGACTTAACTCTTCCCTCTCGGGATTAGAAAGTAAAAGCCTCCAGGGCTCACTTACTATTTGACAAGTGTCCTTTGCGTTTAACATAGCACAGGTGTAAAGAATGGAAAAAAAAGGCATGACATTATTAATTCATATCTTTTGTTGACATTAATTCTAATTGGACAAATTTTTAATCGGGCAACTTCAACGGTTCCTGACCCGATACAACCTAGTTTTTTTTTTTTTTTTTTTTATAATAAGGAAATATGATTTCTTCAATTAACTTGCGTTGAGTTTAATAATTTTGAGAGTATTTACCTTTTTATAGCTAAAAATTAAATATTTAATCATATGTCCCCATTTGAATAGAAAATGTATAAATTTTTTGCCCAATTTTCAATCAATTTTATTTTAGCTAAAGAAGAAGAATTTTAATATCATTTAAATCTTCTCTTTATGAAATCGGGTTTTAAAAATTCTGGAATATATTAGATACCGGACAAAATTGAATTAAAATAAAAAAAAAAAAGAAAAATTCAAACATTAAGCCTAAATAATACGTTCAAGAAATAATTATTAAGGCACATAAAGCCAAATGATTAAATAAAAAAAAATACAATTTTTTATAGTCGACGTTTCGGTCCTCTTCATCAAAGAATATATACTCAAAAGTCTTAATTCTTTTTATTAAATTAATTAATTAATCTAAATTTGATCTAAACCAAGTTTTGGCAGCACTAGATTTCCATCATCAGAAATTAATCAAATAAGAAAGAATAAACAAGCTAAATATATTTTTGCAACTTTAGAAGTCCTTATTGTTTTGAATATTCGAGACAGGAAATCAAGAAATTGTTAATGTTCGCAGCATGCGAAATTGTTCTTATTTGAAACATCGTGGTCTATTATTTAGTAATTCATTATTTGTATTTATATTACTTACTCATATTTGGCTAACCTCTGATGATGACAACCGGGATTAGTTAAATAAATTATAAATTATAATTTCGTAAAAACGACTAAAAAGCCTCTCTCAAACTTTTTTATTAAATAAAAAAATATGTAATTTTTCAACGAAGTTCGATCGTTTTCTGCACTTAGAAAACTCTAATTAGTAGAAAAGATTGATAATACAGATATCCATATACCATATCAGAATATACATTTGAAAGAGCATCTAAAAAATAATTGATTTTTGAATTTTAAACAAAATCGTTAGAACAAATTTTGAGAAAATCGAAAAAAACTGAAAAAGTACATCAGTAAAATATTATTACTCTTTGACCGATTTTGTTCAAAAGCTTCGTGTCACGTGCCTGAGGGGTGCCTAACTTAAATATAAAATTTCAATCTCCTAGCTCCTTTCGTTCTTGAGATATTTTGTTCATAGACAGACAGACAATGATTGAGAAATCCATTTTTTTGGATTCAGGGGACCTCAAAACGTGTATATCCATCAAAATCTCGATATCGAATTTTCGACATGAATTCAATACTTTCTCATATATTAACATGTATAGAGGTAAGAGAAAGTAAAAAATATCCAACTCTATTTGAGAAGCCTCTTCCTGAGGAAGGAAACGGAAACCTTACTCACTATTATTCCCATGAAAGTTACTCTTCAGGTTTGAGACTAATGACTGAAGAGAGATAAATATTTAATTTTTAACACCCTTGAAGAAGAATATTCCGACTGATCGATTTCCAATCGAAATAGGAGGAGGACAAAATTTATTTATCGTTGATAATATTTTATTCAGCACTACACGGTAGTTAATTAGATACTGTTACCGATTTTTCAAAAGAACCTCGTAAAAATTAGAACAATTGAAAAAAGTTTTTGTGCTAGTTAATTTTATAGCTAATAAATAATATATTATACTGGTTTAAGTGTAAAACGAAATACACAAAAATAAAAAAAAATTACATCAATCATTCAAATAAAAAAATTCTTAATTTTATAGGATGTAATAAAATCACGAAGATATGATTTACCTTCGTAGAGTAGATTGAATTTAAATCACCCTGAAGTAGTATATAATTTGCTATAAATAAAAACATTATAGTTTAAAGCTCAAGTAAACAGGTAAATAGCTAAAACGGCGGAGATATGCCTTTGAAATCATTTTTGTTTAAAAATAAAAAAAAATAATTTGAATGGGAATAAATAAACAAATGTGTATTTTATATAAGAGCGAGGAGGAGGTGCAACGGATGCCGAGGTTCCCATGCACTGAAAAAAAGAACTCCTTTGCCCTTGGCCGCTCGCTGACAAATAAAAAGTACTTCTCTTATCAAGTTAATATCTAATCTGAATCTAAACCTGATTTATAATAAGGTTAAAATTTATCCGGGTTCTCGTTATTTTATATAATAATAATCATATCCAAGGTGTTTTTTAATTCATTCTCGTGTCATTTGATTTTGAAAAATCTTTTTTTTTTTAAATAAAAATAGTAAATCAGAATCTAAACTGGGATTTTTCCACTTCATTTTTATCAGTTCTGCTTAATCACTCGATGAACTTAGTTGGGCCCGAAATACTTGAAGGAAATCAAATCACATACATACGTATACCGTATTTTTCCTACGAAGGAAAATATACTGTAGGGCTATATCTGAATCAATCACTTGCTTTATTTTATTTATTTATTGTTTTTGGTGGTATTTCGAAGAAGCCCATGGCGAAACGCGAATAAATGAAAAAATCTGGTGTGATGGTCGCACAGCACACATCTGGGGTGCTTCTCTTACCTTAGGTAATTGAAGAACACAATTTTTATTTTTTACTAAGATAAAGTTGTGTTCTGTGCTTATCACACCAGATTTCTTGTGTCGACATATATTTAGTTTACGACAGTACGGTACATTTGAATTCAGGATGTAGCTTTGGCTTGGTGTAGTTGGAGCGTGCCTGCCTTCTATACCGAGGGTCGCGGGTTCGGATCCCAGGCGGTTCGATGATTTTATTTAAGCCATTTGGATACGAAATGAAGAATGCCTGACCCCCAATAGATTTATTATCAAATAATGAGTATCGTTTAGTCTTATATGGCCTGAGTTGACGAGAAGACTGTGTATATGTGTGAGTGTGAATTTTTTTTTTAACACATTTTTTTCCCATTCACACTGACATATATTTGGTATCCAAATGGCTTAAATAAAATCATCTGACTTCCTGGGATCCTCGAACTCTCGACCCTTGTGTACAAGGCAGGCGCGTTACCAACTACGCCAAGCCCAAGGACGTGAGTGTGAATACAAGATGTAAAATTTATAAACAGAAAAATATTTATATTCTGTTACCATGGCAGCCAGTTCTCCTATCTTTCATATGAAATACAAGAGTAAAGTGTGCTTCAGAAGATTTCAATGCAAAATGAGAATATACATTTTAAAGAGCATATAAAAAATAATTCATCTATCTCACATTCATTGCCATGCGAGATAGATTTTGAAAAATCTTAGGATTTTTAAATGTCTGATAATGGACAACGCATTGATCCAATCGAAACTGGAGATTTATAGCGTTAAATAACAACTACTTTACTTAGAGTTTTCACAGTTGTTGCTAAATAAAAATTCTTGATTTCGGCTAGATTTTGGCCTATTTTTATTATAAGATATAACGTTTCGACCACTCATTGTGTGACCTTCAGGTATAATTTTAGAAACAATCACGCCTTACATCTACATTCTGTACAGTTCTGAAATGCAAGCATTACCAGATTTTTAAAAATATTTTTTGGTCATTTATAATTTTCGTCCCTTGGAACAGGACTTGCGGAAGAAAGGAATACCTCTGCGCTATGGCTCAGAAGCTTAATATTCTTCAAAAATAAAAAAATAAAAGGAAAATTAATCTTGTTTCTCAAAAATTCTGAGAATTCAGTTTTTTTTTTTTATTTGCTGAAAGCATGATTAGGGTGAATAGTAACACGAAGTCAACACTTCCCGATTACGCATAGTGGAAGGCCTTTAGGTGTCTCGCTTACACCTTACATCACAGTTGCAGGTTATAGATTACGTATTAGAGCTTGGCCAATCGACTTAAGGCGCACGTGAAGGGCAAAGACCCCTGGACCTAAGAGGCAGGTGGCCATCGGCTGACTCACCATCTCCAGTTTAAATGGCTATTGTTTATCTGACCGGCTATCAAATTTTATAGTTCAAGTCAGATAAAATACGAAATGGTGTTTGGTTAAAAATAAACAATAGAACATTTAATTTTTTTTTTAATCACATATAATTTTCATAGAGGAAGAAAGTATTCTAATCATATCAAATAGCTTGATTGAATTAAATTTTTATCGTTTGGAATTTTTATTGTTATGGTTAAAGGGTCTTTCTAGGTACATTCTTCAATTTTCCTTTATTTCTTGGTTGAAGCACCGAGCCTATGTTTTTTCTTAATTATAAAACACAAGTCGCTTGATATTGAATTTAGGATAACTTTTATGTAGAAATATTTACATAAATATAAAGAGACAAAAGCCTAAAAATCTGCAAGTGAAAAATACTCTTCTGGGACTTTTAAATCTTACACAATTCATGTCTTTAATTAGACAACTAATTGATAGAATTTAAAAAAAGTTAATATTTTTTTTTTTTTAGAAAATTTAAAAGAAAAAATATATACTTTAATAAAGTACTTGAATCGGTTGACTGATTTTGGTCAAAACTTTTCATATTATAGACTAATTTAGTGTAAATATTCTATTATAGTTTAGTTTATTTTTTGGGTAGTAGACCATTTTCTAGAATTTTGCATTTAGGGATCCTCAAAACATTTATTTTCATTGAGAAATTTGTCTTTTAATTTTGTTTAAAAAAAAATACTCAGGAATATTTCAGATTTGTACAATATAGAAAAATTTTGTCAAAACACTAATTAAAAATTCATCGCTTATATTAAATACATAAATTATAAAAAAAATTCTATTTGAATAAGAAAAAAAAAATTTAAGATTAGTGGGACGATTGCAAGTGAAGAAAGAACGAATAAAAATGGCGTAAGTTCTTTCATTCATAGAAATTATAATCGCGTTTATTCAACCCACAAAATTTTAATGATTAATGAAAACAAAAACTTTCCAAGTTTTTTGTTTTTTTCTTTTTTTTTATTTAATGTCCTCGTATTCTTTTCTTCTTTAATAATTTATTCGACATTTTTACTTTAATGATTTCGAAATAATACTTGTTTCACTTGTCAAACTTGTCGTTCATATAAAAAAAAAAAAAATTTTTTTTAATTAATTTTATTTATTTGATCTCTCAAGCTTGTTTGGTGTTAATTTCAAAATTTTCTTTTGAGATTTTTCTAAAATCAAAAATATATCTCTTACTTTCCTCAAAATATCGACTAAACTACAAATTCGACGACGAAATTTTTAACATGGAAATGTGATATCAATACTTTGACCAAATTCAGAAAGTATTTTACTGAAATGTTATACTTTCGATTTTTTCAAAATTCGTGCCAACAATTTTTTATGGGGCCTTGTCAGACAATTGCATAAATAATAATTCATGCCTAGCCTTATTCCCGCTGTGAAGGGTCGGCGGAATGTTTTTTTTTTTTTTTTTTTTTTGCAACCGGAAAAAATAGAATAGGCATGCCCGTCGCACGGCCTGTTGAAAATATAGAAGGAAGAATTTTTTTTTTTTTTTTTAATTTAAACTTTAAGACAGTCATGCAAAGAATAGGACTGCCAGTCCGTACTATACTCTCTACTGAGTTGCAATTTCTTATCTGCATCTTCGCTATTTATAATATTTCAAATTTGATTAAAAGCCCTATACATTCAATAATAGAAAAGAGCCCTTTGAGCCCTGCGCTATAAAATATTATAATATATAATTTTATTTAAAAATTCCTGAGTTAAAAATAAATTAAAAGATTACAAATCTAATCGACAAGTGAATGAATGAATGGGCGGATCATTATTGGCTGTTTTTTTATGTTATGTCTCTAAGGAGGGAGCAACGCAACAGGTCAAATGGCGAAAGCCATGAAGAGAGACAGTCGGTCCCCTCCGAGGCATCTACAAGTGTCTTGCCTCATAGTTAATAAGACTCACAATATATGGAGTTCTGGTCAATTGCGAAGGTTACGATTGCTATTTAGAAAATGTGAACCTCGCGCCAATCGGCCATTTAGATAGAAATTTTAAAACTTTGAATTCAAATAATAGGCTTAAGAGCTCTTTATTTTTATTTTTTTGTGTACCATCTGCTTTTTATTACGACTTCCTCTAAAATTTCTATTGAAGAATTTAATTGTTGATGACTAAAAGAACTCAAATTTTTTCTATCAGCATTTATCACTAGTGAGTCATTTTTAAAATTTTCTCCTTTTTGGACAAAATATTTTTAGGGCCGGTTGCTTCACATTATTGCTATCCCCTTTTATTAAGCTAGTTGACTATAGCTTTCCAGTATTTTCACATCTAGTTAACGAATCATATGATTAAATAAAAGCCCAGATTGAGTTAATTAGAAACACAAGCCTGATACAAGTATCAGTAATAAATAGGCTTAAAACCAATGGGAAGTTTGGAACCAGTGACGTATCTAGAAATTTATTTGGGGGGAGGGGGCTGATGGATTTACCGGGAGGTTTGGGGGGATGGAATACCCACCTATGAGAAGGAAAGTTTGCGGGCCCTCTCCCGGAATTTTCTTTTTAATTTTATGTATCTAGAAGGATTTTTAGACCACCTAAACAATCCTGAAATATTTTAGAGTTGTGCTAAAACTCTAGATATTTTACAACTTTTACTTTCACTTGTAGGATTTCCAGGGGTGAGGGAGGGGCTGCATCTCCCTCAGCCCCCCCCCCCCCCTGTTTGGAACCATTGACAAATTGAAATGCAAACTCTTTATTAAGCCTTATATATTTTCTTTTGTTTTTTGGAAATTTTTGTAATAAAATTAAATTAATTTCAATTTTTATTTTTAATAATCTTTATTAAGTTGCTAACTTCACAAAACTCCTTAAATCTCAGATAACTTATTATATATGAAAAACTCATGTTTTTAAAACTCAAAGGTTAAGCGTGTTCTTGTTTACTATAGGTTGGATAGTTGACTATAAATGAAGCAACCGGCCTTAAATAGGTTTTTACTTTCTCTTACCTATGTATATATGTAATATATATATAGAGAGAAAGTATTGGATTCATGTCAAAAATTCGATGTCGAGATTTTGATGGATCTTCACGTTTTGAGGTCCCTTGAATCCAAAAAAGTGGTTTTCGCGACATGGTCTGTCTGTGTGTGTGTGTGTGGGTGGGTGGGTGGGTGGGTGTGTGTTCAATTTTAAGCATGAAGGAATTGAGCTACGAGGTTGAAATTCTATATTTAACTTAAACACCCCCGGGACCGGAAAATAAGCTTTTAATCAAAATCGGCCAAAGAGTACTAGTACTTTACTGATGTACTTTTTCAGTTTTTTTCGATTTTCTCAAAATTTGCTCCAACGATTTTTTTAAAAATTCAAAAATCAATTATTTTTTAGATGCTCTTTAAAATGTATATTCTCATTTTGCGATTGAAATCTTCTGAAGACCACTTTACTCTTGTATTTCATAGGGAAGATAGGAGAAATGGTTGCCATGGTAACAAAATATAAATATTTTCCCATACTTATAAATTTTACATCTGAATTCAAATGTTCCTTACTGTCGGGAACTAAATATATGTCGACACAAAAATCTGGTGTGACAGCACAGTACACAACTTTCGATTACCGAAGGTAAGAGAAAGTTGTGTGCTGTGCCCAGTCACACCAGATTTTTCTTTTAGAGTGGTTTAGAATTTTTTTTTCATTTATAACAAATCTTCAAGGATTTTGTAATATAAGTTCTGAATAAGGGCGTAGCTAGGCCCTCCCCCTTTCACACCGGATAACACTCGACTGTCCACCTGGACCGAGGCACACTGGTAGAACAATCACTTCTTGTTTCAGTGGTTCGCTTACCGTTTCAAACAATTAAAATTTTTCTAAATTACATTAGATATCAATTAGGGACGAAGTCTAAATGTCCTTCAATGTCGAAAAATATTATAATTATAATGAAATTAACCATTCAAACTTTAAAATTATTGAATAAAAAAAAAAAATTTTAATTTCATTAATAATTAAACTTAATTTTTTTTTTCTAAATTAAATTTCATTAATAACACTCTAAACGTAAAAAGTAAAAACGCCTACACCACATAGACACACATACACATAGAGAGAGAGACTTAGCCATTGATGTTAATCTTGTTGAATTTTATTACACTAAGCGGTGATTTTTTATAGAGTTGAATGCTTAGACTTTTCAATTCAAATTTCTCCTCATGGAATGAAGAAAGCAAAGAGTGAAAAAAAATGTCTATGTTAATTAATCTTCTATTTCGTCTAAAATTCAATTGACTTATGAAAGTGATATTCTTATCACCTTGCGTTGTTTGAATAATAATACCTGGCTGGGCTGGCTCTCGGATTTCACTAACACATTACATTATTAGAGTTATTATTTTCTGTTTTATGATTCGACTTGCTTAAAGGTCATTCAATCCTTTAAAATAAACATACGATTTCACACATGCTAACAAATTAAATATCATTAAATAAATAAAGCTTATTTCGTAGGAACAAAAACATAAAAGGAGATAATACTAAACAAGGTTTATTGTATTCTGATTTAAATGTTATTTAAGAATTACTTAATAGTTTTTTTTTTGGTTAGTTCCATAATTAATATTGATAAAATAGAAACTCGATTGGAACGACAACGTTGTTGATTTTGCATCGCTACTCGGCCTTTTGGCTAAGATCCAATCTTAGATTTTACTAATTTTGTTTTCTTCCTTTTTTGACTCCTCTCATACGGATGAATGAGATACTTATTCTACCGGAATTTCATTTCCAAAAAAAAAACAAAAGATAAATAAAATTCTTTTTTACTTTCTCTTAACTATATAGGCCTACTGTATTTTAATATACTTATAGAGAGAAAGTATTGGTTCAATATTGAGATATTTTTTGAGGCCCCTCAAAATGGTCTGTTTGTAGTTAACAATTTAACACAAAAAAGAAAAAAGTTACGAGGTTGGAATTTTATATTTATTTTATGTACAGTCGGCGCTACAAGTGCTCGAGAGTGAAGCCTTGAGCTTAGGCAACCAAAATGCTTAGCGATTGTAAGTCTTAAAAGTAGCTTTTCCCCTTCAGTGCGTTAAAAAAATATGATTTATTTATTTTAAAAATATTGTTTTGGTTGCGGCTCCACTCTCGAACTCATCAGGCACTTGTGCTGACTGTACACATCTGAAAAGCTAATAAAAAAAAAAAACTTTTAAGGTCAAGCATCTCAAAAAAAAAATAAATAAATAAAAATACGAGAAATTTGAAGATATTTTTCTATAAAAAATTAAATATAATTAATTATAATGAATTTTTTCGTGTCGTTAATGTTGCCAATAATAATAACAATCACAATTTTATAATTCGTTTTTCACTTGCCATTTAAAGAGATCACCATTCGCACTAATGAATTTGTTCGTTGCGGTATACAAAGATATACAAAAATATTCCTTTGTCAAAACAACATATCATTAGCCAAAAAGGCTTCTTTGTTTACTTCCACTGTATTTATTTAGAGCCCATCGAAAATTAATTATAATATTTTAAAATTTTCAAGACATGCTAGGATGCTGGAAATGTTAAATTGAAAATTAATTATATTTTTTCTCTCTTTACAGAATACGCCAAGTGATTTATTTATTCATCGCCCTAGAAATTCATTGTGAGAAATGTAATGCGGATTGCCTACAGTTCCCCGAGGTTTTGTGCATCTTTGAACTTCTAGCTTCTTCCAGTTCTTCCAGCTCTGCTAAACCAACCCCTCAGGCTTCAGGTCAACGATGGTGAGTACAAATATTTTTTTTTAAAAAGACTTGGATATATTTTTTCAAATTGAAATATCAGTTATTTAAGCCTTCTTTCATAAGCTGGTTTAATTAGACCTTAATTTTTTTTTACTTATAAATTTTTATTAAAAACCAAGAAATATTTATTTATTTAAGAGTATGGATTTGGTTAATATACAGTATTATCTTGCTATAATTATTTATAATAATTAGTTTAAATTTATTTTATCTAGTTTAAAAATACGAGTTACCAGTGAGTGGTTCAGAGATAATACATTAGCTTCTCGTGGCTAGGGTCCCGGGTTCGCTTCCAGTCCCAATAGAGGAAAATTTATCATTTGAATTGGCTACCAATCATCAGAAATAATTAGGGATGAGGTCTAAATGGCCTTAGATGCCGAAAAAGACGTAAAACAAATAAAAAGAAATAATTCGAAAATTAAAATTTTATTACTTCATTCATCTGAGTCTCTTCTCTTGCATGCATTATTTATTTATAATAATTTTTATCTTTAATCACTAACACACCTCATCATCTATTTGTCGGTTGTTATTTTATTGAATACTCTCCAGAATTATATGCAAATGATTTCCCATTATCAAAACGTTGTAAACTTCCCTTTTAATTCAATCCCTTGTCTTTAACGAATACAATATAATAAATGAGAGTTGATTGAACTACTGGGTAATTGATAAAGACTTGGAACGACAGGATGTTATGAATTCACTTGGCATTGGTCTGCCTGTTCCAGACTTGTCGTGTGACTCGGCCGCGTGCCATTAAACCGATGTTTTTGGTTTTAATTAACTCATAGTGTTTTGAAAGAGCTCTCAGTTATTCCAAGCCAAGTGTCCTGGAAGGTTACGACATTCGTTACTTGGCATCAATCTTTACCTTAGAGTTTATTTAAAAATTCGCCTTAATAGGAATTTAAGGGCAGGCATGATTACTTTCCGGTTCTTTTCAAGGGTTTCTATTTTCCGATCTCAGAGAAAAATTTGCATACTCGCTTTAAAATGTTTCTGAATATATTTTAAATATTTGTCAAGATCTGCCAGAAGGATTAAAATAAATTAAAGTGTGTTTTTTTTGGTACCGACGTTTTGAGAGCAGATTGCTCTCTTCATCATTTGTCAAATTCCAAATTTGAATTTTTGTCAGATATTTTATATTAATTACAAATCAAATATTGAATAAGCAACACACACCAACTTTTTTTTTTAACACTCACACTTTTTTCTCATTCACACTCACACTCACACACACATTCACACAATCTTCTTCAGCAACTCAGGCTATTCCATATAAGACTTTGACGATGATATCCGTTATTGATTAATATACATATTGGGGGCCCAGGCATTCTTATTTAAGCTATTTGGTATCCAAATGGCTTAAACAAAGTCATCGGACTGCCTGGGGTCCGAACCCGCAACTTTTTGTATACGAGGCTAGCACCCTAACCCCTAACACCAATCCCGAGGGCGACTAACTTATTAAAATATTTAACAATAATATTTATATTTAAACAAAAATTTACACAATTTAAAAACACCTGTAATAAATAATTAATTGTCCCATCTTATCTTCATAATTTCTTGATATTTTTATAAAATTTTGTAAAAAATTTAAATATCACAATTTGTTTAATTTATAATACAAGTTTTATTGGGACATTTTAATTTTTTGATAAAATTCTTAACAACTTAATTTAATAGTTTGGGGGGGGGGGAATTTAACTCTCCCATTAAATAAGAACTTTCTAAAAAATCAAAATGTCACAATAAAAATTTTAGAATAAATTAAACAAATTCTTTATGACATTTTAATTCTCTACAAATTTTTTGTTTTAATAACGGCAGAATTTAAACTCCGAAACGTTGGTAAAATTACCTATTTATTGGACCAGTATTTTTTTATTTCGCTTAAAGGTTTCTGGATTTCTCCAATGAGCAGCAGCTAGTAATTTTTTAAATTTATTTATCAATAATTAATGTGCCATTATTAATAAATAAATTGAAAAAAACTACTAGCTGCTGCTCATTGAAGAAATTCAGAAACCTTTAATCTACATCAGCGTTTTCCAAACTGTGAGGCGCGCCTCCCTAGGGAGG
>JAKCPI010028930.1:0-19383 GCA_023213315.1 Euborellia annulipes | reverse complement strand
TTTAACACTATTGATTTTTTGGTTTTTGGAAGGAGAAGAGTTATACTCCCAAATCCCTCTCTGACTTTACGGCCTTTTTTAAAACCTTTTCGGCTACTGCGGCCATTAGGGGTAAGAATTTTATTTAATTAATATACAATACTTAGTTCCGATGACGTTTCCACACGCTTATTGCTCGGGGTCACCAATCCCGAACTTTCTCTGCGCTTGGCATCTCTTAACCTCAACGATTGTGGTGTTGGTCTTTTCCTTCTATTAGTTCTTGAATGTAAATTTTTGTTTCTCTAAAACAAATTTTGATGAACTAAATTAAATTCAAGTATGATACACAAGGTTTTTTGTTTCAATGATTTATTTATTTAACATTAACACTTTATACGTATTTCGACCATATGTGTCATCATCGAAGTGAATTACATACCACAGTATGTAATTCACTTCCGATGATCATTGAAATAAAAAAAGCCTTGGTGTATCATACTTGAATTTAATTCTGGTCTAGCCTAAAGCATAATGTTTCAACTAGAGCCAACTTGATTTACCAGTTTTAAAATTAATAGAATTAATTTTGATGAAATTTCTCAATTTAGAGTTATTAGAGTTATGGTTCAAGGTGATTGCTCATACTATATATTTCGAGTGCGAGTAATTGATTGACCCAAGTTTGAAATTTTAGGAGTATTTAGTTTATTTTCGAAGGTGGACTATACCTGCAAAGCTAATTCAAAAAATTACTTTAGGCGGTTTCCACATGCTTATATCTGATTTCTGGTTTAGTAACACCCACTTTCTTTTGAGTTACTCATCAAATAAAAAAATTGTTTTTTTTTTTGTCTTTGAGTGCAAAAATCTATTCTAATAAGATAATCAAATCCTTGAAAGAATTTGCTGAATCCAGTTGAGTCACTGATTACATTCTAATTGTTCCACTTGACCTGTAATCTGTTCCATTTTCTTCAATTCTCTATTTTCTTTTTCCAAGTGTTTTATTTATTTCATGTCCCCTGGGATCCCGTTTGAATATAATTTACGACTTCCTTATTTTCAAATGATGTAACATTGATTATGAATATCAATGGACGGATGGATGGGGGAGGAAACCTCCTGAAAATCGACAGATGCTCTTCACGTCGTCCGTTTTCTTTTTGAATTGCGTAAAAAGCATGTGCATTTGTTCACTCATTGATGGATCTGGGTCAATGAAATCGCCGCCGATTGGCAATCTGAGTTCGTGGATCTTAAACAACGTTCACCTCTCTGATTGTAAACATAGATTCCCCGACCTAGGCCTACACCTTCACCCTCAGCTAGGGCATTCACGCTCATGTTAAGAGTTAAGAGGCCAATTTATTTATTTTGAGATAGGAATTTAAAAAGATGAATCTATCTTCTTGATTATTGTTTTTTTTTTTTTTTTTAATATAATTTTCATGGAAATCCTTTTAGCCTTCGTTTAGGAATTTGCATATTTTCAATTAGGAAACTTAAATTTGACTTTATTTGTGTGTTTTAATTATTAAAGTATTTGATTTTCATTAAAAAATCTCCCATAATAATCTTTTTATTTGAATTAGAACTTATTCAAAATACTATGGTTCATAGTTTTTTCTTAGATTAGAGCAACCCATTAATGAATATGTAACCCAAACCCTCAATATTTAATTAAATATTCAATTTACAAGTTTTAAAATACAAGTAATGATATTATTAAAATAATTAAAAGCACTAGAAAAATTTTCATTGTATTGGGATGGAAACTTTTTTTTTTTTAAACACGAAAAACACTCACACTTTTTCGCACTCCCACACACATACATACAGTTTTTTCGGCACTTAGGCCATATAAGACTTTTACGATACTTAGTATTTTAGTAATTATCTATTGGGGGTCCTGGCATTCTTATTTAAGCCATTTGGTTTCCAAATTGGATGCCCTGGGATCTGAACCCGCGACTCTCGATATAGAAGGTGAGCACGCTACCAACTACACCAAGCCCGCGGACAGGCTAGAAATTAACCAAATAATTTTGATTTATTGCATCGAAGTCATTCTAGAACAGACTATCGCATACGCAATTGTTAAATTCGCCTAGAAATTAACAATTAAGCACGAGTAGTGAGCTTTAGAAGAAGTATTAAATCTGTCATATTTGTTGCCTATCTTCCAGCAACCAAACAAAAACAAATTTCTTTAGCTACATTAGGGAAAAAACTATTTGTAGTGTTTCGTAATTATTTGATGTAGGCATTTACATTTTTTATGGTTATTTTTTATAATTATATGGTTAATTTCCATCTTAATGCAGTTAAAATTTGTCTAGTGCTTTTAATTATTTTAATATTGTTAAAATCACCATTTCAACTCGCTTGGCAGGTTGCAGCCCAAGCAGGCGTCTAGAATTGTGACGTAGTTCCAATCGTGCTTGATAGATGGCTGCATTTTTTTAAGATCTTTTTGTGTCAATGAAATTTTAATTTCATTAGTGAACGCGAGATTTTGTGTTTATTTGGCAGGCGACCTAAAATGATCTTCAATGATCATAGTAGCTAATCGTAGTTCTTGGTAATTTGCTTTATTAATTTATATACGGAAAATAATTTTTTTTTTTAACAAAATACATAAAAAAAAAAAAAACTACAAAATAGAGAGATCATATTGTGGATGATTCAGTGTAGTTAGGCATTACTATAAATTTAAATATTTTACAACTGTTTTTGATTATTATTTTATATAAAATAACATTATACTTGAAATAGCGTGTTTCAAAAAATATTTCCAAATCATAAATTACTTGAATATTATATAGCTTCTTGTTTTTTTATTTAGGTTTTACATCTTTGAGAAATTCAATCTGCTTATCCGAGCAAATACTTTTTTTTTTACATCTCCTTTCCTCTTCTCTCTGATTTTATTACTTTACCCTAAATTCACTCGTGGGATTGATCTAAAACGATTTGCATGTTGGTTGTTGGTATTATAGCAAAAAAGAAAATGAAAAAAGAAAGGCCAGTGATCCTCTTGTTTCACTTAGGATATCAGAAAAATAACAAGTGGTTGGCACGTGTCGGGAATTTGCGAACTCAAATATTATAATAATAAAGAAAAAGAAAAAATACTCACTTTGAATTCGTGATTAATCAAAATAGTCTTTATCTTTATGAGTCATTATGACTCAATAAACGTTCAGGAGATCTCTCTCTCTCCTCTTTATTTTGATTACTTGTCATTTCTTTTCTTTTTCGATTTGTGATGAGAAATTTGAATTTTTCTCAAAACAACATCTTTTGTCTAAAGCTATCTTAGAATCATATTTTGTTTCTAAAACTTCTTTCACTAGGTTTTTGCAATTTTTTTTTTCTAATCGAACTGAAAAATACGATTGACAAATAAATATGAAATGAAAAAGAAATATGAACAGATTTATGCTGAGGAACTTTGACAGATGAAACAATTTAATATATCCCTATTCGTTATATTAATTCCTGTATTAATTGAGGTAATTTTAAGCAATAAAAGATTCTAAATAATAAATTTCTAGTTTTATTGTAATTTGAAATTAATTTAGTCCCTTGTGGACGAAAACAAAGGGAACGCTTAAAGTTTTAGGAAAATCTTGAAAATTCTCAAAGTTTATAGAAACTTTTTTTGTGAGGTATGTCTTTGTGGCTGGAAGTATTATTAAGGAGTAAAAAAAAAAAAAAAAAAAAAATTACAAGACATATGCAGCCAAAATTATTTCTTTTATTGTGCCATTCCAGGCTTATGTTTCGGTCACTGGTCTAGGCCATCTTCAGAGCCGAAGGCGAAAGAATAAATTCTTTTATTGTCTTCTGAGGACTTCATGCGAATGTGTGTCGCTGAAATTGTAATTTTCATTTATTCTCGCCTCCGAAACTTCAGCCTGGAAAGACAACAATAAAAGAAATAATTTTGCCTGCATATGCCGTGATTTTTTTAACTCCTTAAGAAACTTTTTTTTTGTAGCCAATCCCCTGTATTATTCCCCACGTTTTACAAAAACACCCTGTATAAATAAAAAAGAATAAAAGATTATTTCTTCAAAATTTAATCTACAGACAGTAGATTATTTCCTCTACGTCATTAACAATATCTCTATTTCTTAGGGTCATAATAAATTTGAAATCATAAATAACTTTTACATAACTCTTTTTCTTAGGACCAGATGTCTATATTATTGCGACAACGTAACACAAACCTAACAACTTTCGTTGAATTTTATATATGAAACAATTTAACTGAGTAGTTAATCCTTCAAAAATATTTCCGAATTGATTCTATTTTCGAAATTTTCTTAATGGTGTATCACCATACTAATATTTCATATATTTGTATTGTTATAATACAGAAGTATTTTTTTTTGCTTATGCACAAGACTCTATTTCTAATAAGACTCTAACACAACTGAAGATGGTGCAATTAAATTAGCCGAAACGTTTTGTTTAAGGAGTCTGTTTTACTCAATAGAGACTACCTTACAGACTGCTGTCCTCTACATAACACTTCATTGATATTTCATAGCCACATTCCATCAATTGATAATATTTTTACAAAATTTTTTTTATTGAACAAATATAATATGCCTATATAATACACGGTAATTTAAAATTTAATATTTTTACGCAACTTTTAAGTTTGGACTCCCTCCAATAGTTTGAATTTAAAATTATCTTTTTTTTAACAAAGAAAAAAATAGTATTAAAAAAACTTCATCTGGCATCAAGCCACCAGTAATGCAATGGGGTAGTTAACTCTGGACCCTCAAAAATCTCTTTGAGAATCTTCTCATGAGAGAAATGTCAACTTTAGCACACTCAATGATCCTTTAATATTTCTTTAGTTGAAATAAAGTTCTTTAGATACATTAAAAGAAAAGCACTACTTCATTTTTCCGGAGATTCACATTACTTTCCAGCACCTTAAAGTTATATAACTATAACAACAAAGGCAGGGGGGTCAAAATCTCACCGCCGGAAAGACTTCCTGCTTATTACGTGTCTGTCTCGATTTCAAGTCCTCTATCTTTCTATTCTAGACGGTCTATTTCATTTTTTTTGTTAGTTGTTATTGACTCTGCTTAAGTCACTCTCTATTATTGATTTTACATATTTTCGTGTAGACGAAATTAAATTAATACAAATTTATTTTGAAAAATTCTTACTATGACTATTATACTAGAGTGTAATTAAAAATTATGTTGGAGATTCGCCTGTCATTTCTTCCATTATTTTTTAAATAAGATGAAGTCAAAAAAATCTGGTGTGACTGGTCGCACCCACCCTTTCTTTTTTCCACCAGATTTTTTGTGTCGACATATATTTAGTTTCCGACAGTACGGTACATTCGATTTTCAAGATGTAAAATTTATCCCCAAGTATGGGAAAATATTTATATTTTGTTACCATGTCAACCATTTCTCCTATTTTTCCTATGGAGTACAATAGTAAAGTGGTCTTCAAAAGATTTCAATGGCAAAATGAGAACATACATTTTAAAGAGTTTCTAAAAAATAATTGATTTTTGAATTTTAATCAAAGTCGTTGTAGCCGAATTTTGAAGAAAATCGAAAAAAACTGAAAAAGCGCATCAGTAAAGTACTTGTACTCTTTGGTAGATTTTGTTCAAAAGCTTCGTGTCACGTCCCATGGGGGTGCCTAACTTAAATATATATTTCAACCTCCTAGCTCTATTTGTTCTTGAGATATTTTGTTCACAGTCACAGACAGACCATGTCGCGAAAACCACTTTTTTGGATTCATTGGACCTCAAAACGTGTATATCCATTAAAATCTCGACATCGAATTAGTAAATGGAGTATTCATCTTCTTTATTACTCCATATCCCACATATTTTTGCCCTTTGAATGCCTTAAATATGTCCATTAAAAATAATGATGGCTGTAGAAAGGCAACAATTAGGGAATAAGTATTATTTCCAAGTCGACATTTTGGTTGTTTGCTGTTTGCACTCATTAATGAGACATAGAATAGTCTTATATAAAAATAGTATCAATTATCAATTAGCAGTTCTATTTCTTTAAAAAAAAAAGTGGGGAGGGAGGTATTATTCCTGAATTTCGCCGGCTATGGCGTATCTTATTTTTTTCCATCTGAGAAAGGCACGAGATTTCTTGCTCTCTTTCACAGATTTTGTTAATAATTTTTTTACTATTTCCATAATCTATGTTAATTTTTTCTCAACTCATATTTTTCTTCTTTCCCATTTATTGATTATTCTATAAACAAATGAAGTACGTATATTAGAATTGATAGGAGTTGAGTTTAATTAGTCCGAGTCAAGTTGCTTTCATCGTCAAAGTCGTCCATTTGCAATTTCTGAGGACCTGGATTTCCGGATTGGGTTTAATTGCCCCTTATGGTTAAATGCCCTTTGTACGCACAAAAGCGACCCTTCTGTTTGATCGAATTTCACGATAAAAAAAATCAAGTCTTGTCTTATAATAGTTGAAGGAATTAAGAAATTTTAATTGTTGATTTTGAATAAAATTTATGAAGATATCCGAAACATATGAAAAAAGGTTTATTTTTCATATCAAACACAAATCTAAATAAATTTTATAATTTCATTAAAAAAATTTCCTCGTCAGACCTGTTCTTGTTTCGTGTGGGTGGATCGAGCTCCCGGCGCCCGTGCTTTTTTTTTTAATTGTCATCGCATATCATTAAGAACCCGGATCTGGAAACGGGTATCCAGAGACCTGGAGCTGGAGTGTGGGCGCCTTGGGTCAGGTTCCGATTTAAATATACCGATTTTTTTTTTACATTTATTTCTTGGCGAGACATGAGAGGCGGCTGTGAGTGTACCTGAGTATTTAAGCATCAAGGTTGATGTCTGCGACGTCATATGCACTTATTCATAAATATATACATAAAAATTTCAATAACGATCACCTCGAGATGAGAAATAAAATCATTTCAAACTGACTATTAATTATTTCTGTTTAGAAAAAAAAAACTTAATCTTTTCCAAAAAATCAAAGTACCACAAAAACGAGTTTCTATTTCAATTTGATTTTATGAGCTCACATTTATATGCAAAGCAGGGAGTTCATAAATTAAAAAAAAAAAATTTTTATTTTACTGTGGAATTTTTTTCAACTTGTTTGAAAATGTTTTTCTTTCTCCGTCTAAATCAATTTTTTGGAGCCCCCAAGGCCTTAGGGATATCCAAATTAAACCGTGATATGTGCAAGAATTTCACTTGCATCGTGGGGAGGCAAGCAACTGCCCTTATCTACCATCTTAACCACTCGCTGTGTCCGAACATGTCGTTTTGTGGCTTGCGCGAATTTTTGATAGTTTTTTCTTTTTATCTCAATGGATGTTAGTTAATGGACATACATTTCTATTTTTTGTTTTGTTTTGTTGTTATTGTATTTTTTTGTTTTTTTTTAATATTACATTTAAGGTATTTTTTGACATCGATGGCCATTTAGACACAGTCCCTTGATTGTTAGCCAATTTAATATAAATTTATTTTTGTCGCATGGGATTTTCTTATATTTAAATTTGAATTGTGGTTGTTTGGTCCAAGCCACCGAGGACTGGTGCTTCTAAGAGGGTCTTTAATAAATTTATTTAGGCTATATCTGACTGAAACGATGATGGTGGAGGAGGAAGGACCTCTCTCCAGCCTATTCTTAATCTCTCTCGTACAAATTCGCGATTAACTAATATACCAATGGATTTATATTTTAAATCAATCTCGGAATATATACTCTATTTACTATAACTTCAGTACTGTGGTTTGATTCGAAAAAAGACAAAGAACTTCTATGCTTTTTCTGAAGTTCTTTAACATTTTAAAGTGTTATGAAGTACACTTCACTGATGTAGTAGTTCAGATTTTTCAAGTACACTTTACTGATGTAGTAGTTCAGATTTTTCAAATTCACTTTCCGGTTCTTCCTTCCATAAAGCCAATGTTAAATCCCTATGCGGATTTGCATGTTAATTTCGATTCAAAAGGTCCCCTTTAGTACTTTTTACACATTTTAAAAAATTATTACGAATTCTTATGAAATTTTGTATTTATTTAGGATTCTCTATTGTGTATAAAATATCCATATATGAGATTAAAATTTTGAAAAATAACCATAGTTTATTTCAAGCAATAAACATTTAAAATACAAGTTTGGAACTAAGGTGCTAACATTATTTGCTAAATATATTTTGACACAAAAATCTGGTATGTCCAGCACGGTGCACAACTTTCTCTTAGAGAAAGTACTGTGTGTCAGTCACACCAGATTTTTTAAAAATAAAATTAATTTTTTTAAATTTATTCCAAGTATTAAATTCATACTATAGCTGAATCTAAATCATAATTTATGCCAAATTACTCTATTAAATAAATAATCTTTAAATCCTTTTAATGCCGTTTATATTAATTAACTCACAAATTCGTAATGGTTGATTTGTAAATAAATTTGGGATTTAAATAATCGGTAAAAATTAAGTAAAACTCAACTTTATTATAGCTACAAATAAATAATTAATTACTTTCAAGGGCAAATATTTTTATTAGAATGATATTCCTAGTTTTTTTTTTTTTTTTTTTTTTTTTTTTTTTTTTAAATTTAAAATGAATTATATGCCTATAAAATATTTTTGATATTTGAAGGTTGTTATAGCTAATTTTAATTAATGATTTTTGCTCCTTAATTGTATAATAAATCTTATGATTTACGTGATCTTGACACTAAATTGGATTGCCTTAAAAGAAAAAAATGCTTTTTTTAAATTTCTAACTGACGTCACATGCTTCTAAATTCGGATAACTGAATGGTTTGAGTACACTAAAAGGGTGGGAGGGGAATTGGCTCAATGTTTGTTTATATAGTACGTATGTTGGTTTATAGGCTCGATCGCTGTTTATTCGAATATATCCCAAACTGAACAAACAGAGGTTATTTAATTTATAATAATAATAATAATACTGATAAAAAAAAATTGATCAAATTCGAAATTCTCTTCCCGAATGTTATAAATCAATCAATGATGAATAATTTAATTCTCAATAATTAAATTTATTTTTTCTTATTCATTTTAAATCAATTAATGAATCCGCAATTAATGTTGAAAAAGTAAAAATTATTTGACATATATGTTGAAGTTGATTAAATCGGATGATGTTACGACATGAATAATTAAGAATTATCGAAATAAGTACTCAAGTAAAAACAGATGTAGATGAGAATTGGTCTCTCCTCCTTCCTCTCTCTTTGCCATTGGCCAGAAATAGACGTTAAAAAATCTCTTCCGTTAGGATGTATATATATCTATCAGAGGGTACTGGTACCGATACCGACGTATGGCGTCGTCGGCCTAATATAGCACATAACCGACTTGGCTGCAAAGCAAAAGCCCAAAGTCTGCCCAGAGAGAGAGATAGAAAGGGCGTTCACCCCACCGATTGCTGGCTTGGAAATTTATACATTATATTAGGCCAAAAAATAAAAATAGAACCAAGTGGGCAGAGCGTCTGTCTTAGGGAAATCTAACTAAATTCCTAAATTAAATTATTACCAGTGAAAATTAATAAATCTTCTGATTGTTCTGAAAATTTATATTTTATTGAAAACTTTTATTGTCCATTAAAATGTGATCTCTTTTAATCTGAAATGTTAGTATCAACCATTAACGACATGATCAATTAATTGGTTGTCTCTTTGGTAATTAAAAAAAAATAAAAACGAGCCTGTCTTTAAAACTCACGTATAATAAACAAGCGAGTGAGAAATCGCAATGGTTTCAATCAGGAAAATCTGGTATGGCATATAACGCATATAACGCACAGCACACAACTTTCTTTTACCGGAAATTGTGTACTGTGCTTTCACATCAAATTTTTTTGTGTCGAGATATATTTAGTTTCCCATAGCACCTTAGTTCCAAACTTGACCACTTACAATTTTAATCTCATATTTGGATATTTTATACACAATAGAGAATTCTAAATAAATACAAAATTTCATAAAAATTGGAAAACATTTTTTTAATGTGTAAAAAGTTCCAAAGGGGGGGGGGGGGGCTTTTTGAACCGAAATTTACATAGGGATTAGGAGGCAAGTGGCTAAGCTGTGGATTACGGAGTCCAAAATCTCAACATGGCTCGGGTTCGAAACCAGCCATCTTACCCAATTCAATTCCAATAATTGCAACTTATGTCGAAGTCTCCTCTTAGGATAGGAAAGTGGGATAAGATCTCACCCCTGGGACAAAGGGCCCAATTTAGTGGGCCTAAGTGCTTGAGGATTACTGCCTCATAAAATCCATCCATCCATCCCATAGGGATTTAAAATTGACTTTATGGAAGGAAGAGGCGAAAAGTGAATTTCTAATAAAAAAAAATATAGGCTCCTATAGTACGTAGCCAGAGGAAGGAAGCCCAAGTGCTGGTTGTGCTGTTAAAAATTTAAATAAAAACTCAATTGATTCAAAATTTTCATAGGCTCTGAGTATATCAATTGAATTTTAGATGAAGACGGCATGAAATAAACTATGTTTATTTTTCAAAATTCTAACCTCATATTTGGATATTTTATACACAATAGAGAATCCTAAATAAATACAAAAGTACATAAGAATTGAATTTTTTTAAATGTGTAAAAAGTTCCAAAGGGGACCCCCTTTTGAATCGAAATTTACATGCAAATCCGCATAGGTATTTAGCATTGGCTCTATGGAAGAAAGAGACGGAAAATGAATTTGAAAAATCTGAAATACTACATCAGTAAAGTGAACTTCCAACAATTTCCACAAAAAATTTTACAGATATACTTTTTAAAGAGCATCTAAAAAACAGTTCATTTATGAATTTTAATCAAAATTCTTCTTCTTCTTCTTCTGTCCTCGCCCTTATTATTCGCGCGGTGCGGGGTCGGCAGACCTTATTCTCCCCCTCCACTGCCGCCTAGAATTTTAATCAAAATTGTTAGAGCCAATTTTTAGAAAATCGGAAAAAAAAAAAACTAAAAAATACTTCAGTAAAGTACTAGTACTTTTTGGTCGATTTTGTTCATAAGCTTATTTCAACTGTCCGGGAGAGTGCCTAACATAAATATAACATTTCAACCTTATTGCTCATTTCCTTCATGCTTAAAATCGTTACACAGACACCCACACACGGACATATTTGCGGAACCCTCTTTATGAACTCAAAACATGTATTTCCAACAAAATCTCGACATCGAATTTTTGACATGATCGCAATACTTTCTCATTTTATAGACAAGAGAAAGTTTATTGTATATTCCTGAATCCAAAAATAATATTTAGTCTGACTAACCGCAGATTACAAAATTTTCTCTTCAGTAGCTAATCGAAAGTTAAATGATGTACTGCAACACCAGATTTTTTGTGTCACGATATATTTAGTTTCCGATAGTACATTAGAACCCTAGCAGTCAAAATTTAGCAGCATTTTTATATTTTGTTAGTATAGCAATAATTTTTCTTGTTTCTTATGAACTACTAAAGTGTTTTTCAAATAATTTTGAGAGAATAAAAATGAGAATATAATTTTTGAAGTGAACTTGAAAAATATTTATGAATTTTTCATTAGAGTGTATCAGAAAAAAAAGTACAGTGAGGGACAATATTAAGTCCCACCCATGCGTTTTCTACTTGTGATTATTTCATTGTTTTTATAAAAGAAAATGAGCATCTTTATTGGAAATTTTCTAGGTTTGAACCATGAAAGTTTCCATTAAAAAATATATAATATTTTTTCAAAAACAATGAAATAATCACAAGTAGAAAACGCATGGGTAGGACTTAATATTGTCCCTTAGTGTACATCAATGCAAGTACTCTTTGGTTGATTTTAATCAAAAGCTTCGTATTGCGCGTCAAAAAAATAATTTTATCAACTTGGTTGCCTACTTGTCTTATCGTAGGCGACTAACTCATATTTACTAATTTATCTACCCGCTTGTTTTCCTTTTCTTTTACTTTCTTTTAAAGTTGTGTGTGGCGTTAAACTTTTTCGCAAAATTTTTATCAAATTATCCTATAGTCCATCAAAACAGAAAAAATATGCTGTTATAAAAAAATGATGTGACAGAACTTAACTCTTTCCTTCATTAGTGCGCTTATTAAACCAGATTTTTTTTATTATTAATTCCAACACAATAACGCTAATTTAGATTCCGGAATACCTGTAGAAAAAAATCTCTAATGATGATGATTTTTATTTAGAACTACAGAATAAGAACTTTCTTAATTTATTCAACCCATTTAGCGAAGGATTTTAATTAGTTTAAAATGTCTCTTAAATTAAGTACAGTATTTTTAATTCGATTTATAAACACACAAACACAAGGATGAAAAAAAATATATGCATTCACTAAATGGTTTCTATCTTTTGCCTTGAGAGAATAATACTTACAAAAAAAAATTCATTTTATTCATTTAGCCAAGCCAAGAACTTGTCGAGCGAAAAAAATGTTATTAGTATTTTCAATTTTTCTTCTACCTTATTTTTAGATCTTTAAAAAGAAATTTATTTAAAGGAAACTTTTATATTCGGTGTATAAAATGAATAAATACAAATCTGGCGTGACTGGTCGCACAGCACACAACTTTCGATTACCGAAGGTGCTTGTCACACCAGATTTTTTTGTGTCGAGGTATATTTAGTTTCCGCCGATATTCAAGATGTAAAATTTATCAACATGGTTAAATATTTATCTTTTGTTACCATGGAAACCATTTCTCCTATTTTTCCTATGAAGTACAAGAGTAAAGTGGTCTTCAGAAGATTTCAATGGCAAAATGAGAATATACATTTTAAAGAGCATCTAAAAAAATAATTGATTTTTGAATTTTAATCAAAATAAAAAAAAACTGAAAAAGTACATCAGTAAAGTACTAGAATGTTTTGGCCGATTTTGATTAAAAGCTAATTTTCCCGCCCTAGGTGGGTAGACTACCCACTTAAATATAAAATTTCAACCTCCTAGTTCGATTCTTTCGTGCTTTATATTGACCCGCGACAGACAGACCATGTCGCGTAAACCACTTTTTTGGATTCAGGGGACCTTAAAACGTGTATATCCATCAAAATCTCGACATCGAATTTTTGACATCAATCCAATACTTTCTCTCTATATATATTAACATATATAGAGGTAAGAGAAAGTAAAAATAATTAAAATAAATTAATTATTATTTATTTATTTTATCTCTCTCTCTCTAAATAAATTTTCCTGTGTATTATACTTTTGCCATTTCTCTGATAAACTGAAAATGAATGTTTCTCAATCAGACAATTTTGATTGTAATATAATCTTAATCTTACTTTAACTTGAGTTTAGACTCGTAATCGTTGGCTCTTCTTAAAACATTAAAAGTAGGTTAAAAAAATTAATCATTATAAAATTTGTATAAATACTTGATACGTATTTCATCCTAAGTAATACAAATAATGATAACATGTTGACTGTCGAAATACAAGTATTTATACAAATTTTAAAGGCAACATATCACCAAGTGTTTTTCTAATATATTCTACAGGAGCTCTGAAATCGAGTACCTGTAAGAATTTAGGCTTAATTAATTAATCTTCGAATTAATATAATATTTTTTATATAAAACAGAAGCCTCTTTCAGTAAATATTATATTTTATCTCTCACACAATAACATCGTGTATTTCATAACAACCTTTGGTCCTGAAGAAGGACGTGTTTGGCGTCCGAAACGTCGACCAGAATAGTTTAAAAAAAATTTTTTCTCCTGGCTGCACATCTCGTTTCCTTAATATTTTTTTAGATAGGAATTTGCACATTAATTTTAATTTCTTCGTCCGACTTAATTTTTATAAGGTCTTTTTCGGCATCAGAGGCCATTTTCATTTCAATTGATTGATAGCCAATTCAATCAAATAGAAATTAAAAATATTATTATTTTTTTTAAATGTAAATAAACATTCGGGTGGAGGAGTTAGTGCTGGTCGGTGACACCCCGAACTGCGTGTTCCGGTTGCCAATCGACTTCCGTTCCGGACTTTATTCGTGACTGGCGTTGTCGATGACATCGTCCTCTCTCAAGTCAGCTGGCCGGTGTCGTTTTCTGGTTGAATGTCTAGTCAGTCGATCGCCGGCCAGCGACTAACCAAGGGCTCTTTATCAGTGCTTATCAGACGGGTCTCGGACCCCCGTTCTGACTCAACATCCCCCCATCCCCACGTCTTTTGTGCTTGTGCAATCATGTGCTGTAAATACAATCGGATGCGATGGGATCAGCGGATTATCACGCCGAGACAGTCCTTCACCGATGGTTGGTTGACATCCATCATCTCTTACTTTTATAAATACTAAACATACCACTTGAAAAATTAACAATACAACAATCATCTGATGAGTACGTAGATGGGGACCACGAGTTAACTGAGCTAAAAATGCCCTTTTTTCCTAACCGTTAAGAAAGTATTGAAGAATTTGGCAAATTCGCTTTTATAGCAGGACATAAGCAACCATAAAACTTAAATATTTTTATTATTTTTCATACCCTAGTAAAAATGATTAAAAATGATCGAGGGATACACACGCCCGTAGCAGGTCTGCATAGTGAACCTTGAGGAACACACAGGGATATACACGTCCATACCAGGGACACACAGTAGATCGAAAGTGACCAGAAGAAAAATGTGTGTCCCTGGTGCGGGCGTGTATATCCCTGTGTGTCCCTCAAGGTTCACTATGCAGCCCTGCTGCGGGCGTGTGTATCCCTCGATCATTTTTTAATCATTTTTCCTCGGGTAGTAGTGTAAATTGATAAAATATTGAATCCTCTCAGGCATTACTGTAAATAATATTCAAAAGGTAGCGGTTGCTTACGTCTTATTTTAAAGGTAAACAACACCACACCACTTGACAATTTTTTTCTGGGCCCATATAGCATACTAGCCGCTCACCCCGGCTACGGCGGCCCTCGCCTTTTCTTAATCAAGTGCAAAACTCAAATTCTGAATTTTCTGGAATTTTTTGCACTTCCCCTTTTAGAATTTTTCCTGGCATCGAAGGATAATTAGACCCTCGGCTCTATTTATTTGGTAACTAATTAAATTGAAATAAATTTTTGTCGCACGAGACGGGATGCGAACTCCTGACTCCTAGCACAAGAGCCATTAGCTCTACCACTGTGCCAGGGTTTAAAGTTTTTATTATTATTAAATGATTTAGAATTATATCAATTTAGAAAGATTGAGTGTTAAATTAAATAATTACGAGAGTGATATATTAGGAATCTCACCCTCAACGTTGAATTGGTTTTCTATTCTGTTCAAAAAAGTTGAAAAAAATTTTTAGAGAGACGTCATAAACACGTAATTTCTTCTCTATTGCCTAAAATTTTGTTTTGATCAACAAATAAATTATATCTTCTGATTTGATTCATTAACCTATCACAATTTCGATCTTAGCCATGCCCAGGAAAAAAATATTCTGGTTGGTTTGTCTAGACAGTTGCACTCCACAAAGTGATCGGAATTTCCCCCCCCCCCCCCCCCCCCCACCCCGGGAATAATATTACAAGCGTTATGAGTTATTTACAAATAAAACATAAAGCTCCATATCGTATCCATGTTAAATATGTATGCATCTCTCATACTAAAAATAATAAAGGAAGACACAAATCAAATAGAATTTTTTTTTTCTTTAAAAATTTATCTTAAACAATTTATTTTTATTACTGGATAACTAATTACTTATCTAAATTTAACTCTTTTATTCAAATAGAAATTTTATTTCCCTTGTTCTTTTTTTCATTTAAATATTATATAATATTTCAACAAAAATTTTGTTTCTATTCGCTTATTGCCAGAACAAATATCAGGCCAAGGACTTGGATTTCTGATATTTAAGGCTCTAAAGACAGAACGCGAAATTCGCGTCGCTTGGCGTTTTTCAACGCCGCGAAAGGCCGCGAAATGTTGTATAAGGCAAGACTGTATCATCCCCGTCACACAGGGGGCGAACTTACGCGGCGTAAACGCTCTCTTTCGCGCGACAGCTATTTTCGAGTTGTACAAAATTACAACTCCTTCGCGCGAACAGGCGAATCATCAAGATGAGTAATGAAATAAAAAAACTTATAGAGTTAAAAACACTTGTTTTTTCGCCTCTAACTAAAATAAAAGTGAATAATAAAATATGTTTTTTGTTGGCAGCCAATCTATGATTAGTAAAAAGTCCGAATCGAGGTAATTGAATAGTATTATCTTATTCTAATTTACAAGCCTCGAAAAATATTTAATCAAAGTTATCATTAATAAAATAAGATTTAAATAAAATCTAATTTTCCAATGATATTCTATTTCTTTCGTAATATAATACTTTATTTATAAAATATTTATAAATTCATTAAATAAGGTTGTTGAAACATATACACAATACCGGATCGTACGCCCAGATTACGCTTCCTGGTGGCTTAGCAAAAACGCCTTTCGCCGCGAAATACCGCGTAGCCTGAGCGACGCGAATTTCGCGTTCTGTCTGTTAGAGCCTTTACTGTCAAGGTAGCTAGAGCTATATCTCATTATCTTAGATAACATAAGTTCTATTATTATACTAAGGAATAAAAATAAATTTTTTCTATGTTTTTAAAATTCACATAATAATTCTACTCAAAGTATTATTATTTTTTTTAAATATAAATTTACGAAGGTATTTATAAGAAATTGATTATTAAATTTTTTTTTTTCAATGTGTATTTTATGAATATTTCAAATCTAATAATTGTTTTCTTTTGTTTCAGCACTTAAAGTTAAGCTGATGATGAGGCGGCCGATCAACCAGCTGGTCGCTCAAGGCATCATGCCATGTGAGTTCATACTGTATTTTAATTATTTATTTATTTATTTTTATTAAAATTTATAAAACTCTTTGGTTCACTTCTCATCCTGAGAGATAAAATTTATTTAAAATTTTTTCCTAATTTGCTTCAAACAAATTTCGTAAAGAATCACAAATATGGGATGTTAAGTAAAGTGTTTAAGGAGATATTTTGATTAATTTTATATTCTGTAAATGACTCGTCATTGGAACTTAAGATATAAAAGATGGATAATTATGGGCAGGAGTTTCCAATAAATAGACTCTGTCATGCAGTGACGTTTCGGTTCTTTTCATTTAAGAACCATCTTCAGTCCTTAGATTGGAAAAGTATATATAATTGCACAGAGTTAGTCATTGTTAACATTTGGCATATACATTGTTGTTTCGTCATCAAAATATTACAAATGTATTTCTGGTATATTTTTTCTTTATTTTTCCCAATTAATTTCTCAGAGAATTTATTTATTACTTTTTAAAGCTAATAAAATTATGATCCATTTAAGTAATTCACTAATGTCCGTCTGTGTTAGGCTTTATTTGACTAGTTGATTTTTCGAAATGAAAGCTCTTTAACTAGGCGCGAAACCAGCCGAAGGCCGGCGACTAGTAGATCATATTAAGGTGCGCGTCTCGAAAAGCCGTTAGAAGACCATTCACTACCGAGTTACTCGAGGCGGCAAGAGATGGCGTTAGTTTTTCCCATAGGGATACAAGGGATTATTCCATTTCATTTGAAAGATTCCACTAATTAATTAAGGGTAGAAAATTAATTATTTTTTAACACAATGGTTACTAATTTAATTATCTCCAAGATACAGAGCGGATTTTTTAAAAGTATCTTTTATTTAATGCGATTAATCTAAAAAAAAAATTTATTTTTTCGAAAATCAAAAAAAGGGCTTCTATAAGTTATAGATATTTTAAATAGCTTCAATTTAAAAAAAATTTGAGGTCGATAGCCTCAAAATTGTGGCCGCTGGAATCTCCCAAAATTAGCACCCCGAGACGCGCACCTTAAATTAAATTTCATATTCATATTAAATTTGAATAAATGTCCCGAATGTTTTGTGAGCTGACCAATCATAATGATTAATTTTCTAACTCATTTGTCTACACAAAGATCATGATTAAATATATTTCGTAGCGTGGCCCAGAACGTTATTAAATTTCTAAAATTACTATTCTAACTTATTAAAAAGTATCCGTGTAATTAATAACCAAATTAATCTAATCCCTCAGAATAATTTAAAAATACCCTAAGGTGGTGCAAGAAAGTTGTTTATCTCCGGCGAATTTAAGTGGGTGTTTAGGAGGACAGGTGATTGAATAAATAAATAACAGCTCTAGACTAACGACAACCAATATGTTAAAATCTAGGGATTGTGCAAGAGCACAGGAGCTTTGCTGGTCTGAATGAGCCTACGTTCCTCTCTCCCTTTGTACTAAGTCCATTCACAAAGTGAAAGACGGAGGCGTTAAAAATTGGTCAATGAGAATAAGGAATAGAAGGGGGGATCCTAAAAAATTGTAAATTTAATGTGGAAATTTGTTACCGCGCTGCTGGTTTTTACCGGGAAACCAATTTACCGTCTTTACTAATAATTCACTTGTTAGATGGATTTTCTTCAAATATTATTCTTTTTAGAAACTATCATTGTTGATTTTCCATATAAATGATTTTTATGTTTAAAATTTTATTCAAAATTGGTCAAATCGGTATGTGATTGGTCGATTTAGAGTGGAAACGAAATATCTATAGGCATATAACAGGTCATTCAATAAGTCCGTAGGATGACATATACATGGCGTTACTAGAATTTTTTCCATATGATTTTTATTTAGTACTAACCTTCAAACGATACGTGTATAAATTTGACAGGAATCTAACTATTGATGGTATATACAATAATTGTCGATCTTCTGTCTTCTTCTTCCGTACGAATGAAGATTTTTTTTTAAATTTTTATATGGCCAGGAAAGGTGCGTGGGTCTTTGAAGCAAGTCAAGGAGATCGCATATTATAAAGCTTCGGCAAAAGCCTACCGTAGAAAGATTAAATCTGAAATAATATTTAGTCAACAAACAGTATAATTCAAAATTTTTTTAAATCGGTGCCTTGTTTTCCTAGGCATAAATTTAATTCTAAATCTTTTATTATTACCTTGATAATGGTCGTAAGAGTGTTTTTTCTATTTCATAAAAATAATACCTGCGAAATTGGACTCTTTAGCTTTTAAATTTAAAATTCTTCTAATACGAAAACATCCAAAATATATTAACTAATAATTCAGTATCATTTATTTCAATCATAGAAGCAGGAAGGGGTAGGGAACCAGCATAGAATATAAAATTTTATTTAAATTTCGTTGACATTTCGGACAATATTAATTATTAGTTTATCGTCCTTAGGATGGAAATGATGCGTTCTCGAAATTTAAATAAAATTTTTTCTTCTATGCTGCCTCTACACCAGCGTTTTCCAAACTGTGAGGCGCGCCTCCCTAG
>JAKCPI010028928.1:0-20618 GCA_023213315.1 Euborellia annulipes | reverse complement strand
CGTTTTATTAACGTTTGTCTCCGGACAGCCATCTGCTTCTAATCTAATCTAAATAATAAAAGAGCCCAAACATCATAACAGACGCTCAGATTTTTAAATTTTAATTAAAAAACTCACAGGTGAAAAAAGGTCACAGGGGAAAAGAAAATGTCTTGCTCGTTTGTCTCATTTCTATTTCACTCCACCCCTTCTCTTTTTTTTTTCCTTTCTCTCTCGAATGAAATAATTTCCAATTACAAAGAGAATTTTATTTTAATTTTATTTATATAAAGATAAGAATTTTAAGAAAATTTTTTTAATTTTGATTTAATTTATTTTTTTTTAGATTTATTTATAATCAACCTAATTTATTCCTTAAATAGCGAAGAAAGATAAAGAATTTTCTTTGAAGAGGTGGTCAAAATACTTATATCTGTAATATACCTATAGAAAATATTGCGATCGCCTCGGAAATTCGATGACGGAATTATGATGGAAAGGAGGATCGCAATGTGCAAAACAGTGGAACTGAAAAATGGTCTGTTTGTGTGTGTCTTAAGAACAAAATTACTACAATGTTTGAATTTGTTATTTAAGGCTTTCAGCTGGTCTGGTGTGGCAGACCAGAGATCACACCAGATTTTTGTATCGCCATATATTTAGTTTCCGGTAGTATATTAAAACCCAAATTAAAAACAAACATAGAGAATTATTTATATTTATAGTATATTTTGTGCTCTGGCCAATTTTGTTCAAAAACTTCGAGTTCCATGGAAGTGGGGTAGCTGACTTAGGCTGAACGCACACCGATCGAGCAAACGTTTTCGATCAAATTGTGGTTTTGTTTAAGAGCAAAATGTTGTGCTCGATGCCAACGCACACCGATCAAACAAAAACGTTTTCGGGCAAAACATCTTGTTCATTATTTGGATCCTGGGACATTTTGTTCGATGATGTCGAATCATGTCCAATTGTGTTTTGTCTCTTCGGTTTAGGTTGTGGTTGACCCATAGAAAAGCATTGAAACAACAGTTTTAGGCAAAAACGTTTTTGCTCGATCGCAGTGGCGTCATTTCAACTTTTCTTGGGGGGGCAAACATTTTTTTTTCTTAAAATTTACTTACAAATGGGTACTCAAATTTGGCCAAAACCTATTTAATTTAATTAATTGTTTAATTTTGTACAGTTTGTATACTCGTAGATGTATTTTGGAGTATTTTATTTAGAATAATATAAAATTTTATAAAAAATCAGAGCCCTTGGGGGGGGGGGACAAATGCCCCTGCCCCCCCCCCCAAATGACGCCACTGCTCGATCGGTTTGCGTTCAGCCTAAGTCAGCTACCCCACTTCCATGGAACTCGAAGTTTTTGAACAAAATTAGCCAGAGCACAAAATAAATCTGTGTTTGTTTTTAATTTGGGTTTTAATATACTACCGGAAACTAAATATATGCCGATACAAAAATCTAGTGTGATCTCTGGTCTGCCACGCCAGATTTTTCTCATTAAATCCTAAATTAGTGTTAACTTATCCCCTGTTCCGCGAATTAAAACAACCTACGGTATAAAAAAATATTTTTTATTAAAAATTATATTTTCCTAAACTTTTTATCAATTTAATCCCAAAAAATAAATAATTTTCTGTCATTTTGCGATTTTTAAAACAGAGCGAAGACATTTTCCTCCAAATGAAATAGACCCGCCCACTCTTTTGATCTCCTCTTTCTCTTGCCCTTTTCTCTCTTGTCTACCTGAAAAGGGATGAATGAATGAGGGCGGAATGAATGAATCGCTTCAACTCTCGCCTCAACTTACTAGTTCAACTTCTTGATAAGTTAAAGTTTATTTTGTCTTCATCAAATTGCAATTAGTCGCAAGGCAAGCTAACATATTGCCCCCCCCCCTCACCCCCCTCGCTCGCTTTGAGCCCTTTTGATTCCTCAAGACATATTCCAAAATGCATTCGTCTTAAACTGTCTTGATTGCCGTTAAGAACTAGGAAGAGATTAACAAATTAAGTTTTAGGTTTATCACCGACTAACCAAAGTTTATTTGCAGATTTTAAATGTGAAAACTTTCTTCTACTTTCTAAATATAAAATAAAAAAAAATTTATCTCCGAATAAATGAGAGAAAATTTTAAAAACATTTATTGATTGATTGCCTAGTCAGGAATTGAATTTTCTTTTAAGCATTGGTGACAAGAGGCATCTTAACGAATCCTCATTTAAAATACCATGGAGAAAAGCTGTTATAATCGTAAAAATCTGGTGGGACTGATCGCACCAGATTTGTGTCGAGATATATTTAGTTTCCCATAGCACCTTAGTTCTAAATTTGCCTTTTAAATGTTTACTGCTTGAAATAAGCTATGGTTATTTTTCAAAATTTTAATCTCATATTTGGATATTTTACACTTTTATACATAATAGAGCAGTGGTTCCCAACCTTTTTTGATGTGCCACTTTTTCCGTAAAAAAAACGCTGAGACCCAATATATATATATAGCCTATACTGTATATAATTTTATCACTCCTTAGACGTCCGCGGCCCTCTTCCAATCAGGCCGCTGCCTTGTTCCAAGTGGGCCGCGGCCCACGGGTTGAGAACCGCTGTAATAGAGAATAAATATAAAGTTTTATAAGAATTTGAAAAAATTTTTTCCAAAAATTAAAAAGTTCCAAAGGGGGCCTTTTAAATCGAAATTAACATGCAAATCCCCATATGGGGATTTAACATTTGCTCTATTGAAGGCAGAACCTGAAAATGAATGAAAAATCTGAAATACTACATCAGTAAAGTGTACTTCAAACAATTTTCAGGGCAAAATGAAAATATACATTTTAAAGAAGATCTAAAAAATAATTGATTTATGAATTTTAATCAAAATCGTTAGAGCCAATTTTGAGAAAATTGAAAATTAGTAAAGTACTTTTTGGCCTTTTTGTTCAAAAGTTTATTTTGAGTGTCCGGGCGGATACCTAACTTAAATATAATATAATTCAATCCAGTAGCTCAATTCGTTCATGCTTAAAATCGTTACACACGGGCAGACCAAATTAGTCCCTCTTTTTTGGACTTAGGGGACCTTAAAACGTGTAAATCCATCAAAATCTCGACATGGAATTTTAGACATGATCGCAATACTTTCTATATATATACATAATAGGTACAAACTGTAACAACTGAGAAAGTAAAATTAGTCTACATGTATAACAATTATATGTCCCGCCTAATGTTCAAGTTTGCCTCCCTCCCCCCTCCATAGAAATTATCTCCTATTTTATTTTTTTTTTTCATCTTCCCCTCTCAACCCCCCCTATATACAATGTATTTATAAATTATGATAAAAAACATATATTGTTCTTGTTCTACCTAAACTCAATTCTTTTATTAACTCTCCCGGAAATATTTTTTTTTCATTTTTCTTCTACAATGATAATTTACGTATTAAATATTAGATCTAATTATTGAAAAATAGACTTTTAAATTTTAAATGAGTCAACAACAATAACGACGCCAGAGTGCTCTAGCGGCCAACCCTTGCACTGCTTGCAGTCTAACTATCTTCTCCTCTTGAATAGCTAGTTTGCTAGATCCCGCGTCGCGTCACACTTTGCTAATAAAGTTTTCGTCGTTTGTTTGTACTCTTTAAAAATAGTGAAATATTAATAGTGAGTTGAATTTTTTAGTGTTAAATAGTGCCAAATATCAAAACGTCTCTCCTGGAGTGAATGCCATTCATTGTCTTCTCAGGTAAATAACATTAATCGCCTCTTTTATAGATAGCCAACACACCAGGCTTCTCTCATCGTTCGACCATCTTTTGAAAAAAATTATTAATTAATTTTTCTCAACCGATGAGTCAAAACGATTTACCTAAATATCCTTTTTTAATATCTAAAATTAAATTAATTGTTAATAAAAGATAAATTAAGGAATTATTTATTTGTTCCATAATCATTATTTTATATTATTTCTCCGAATTTCACTATTACAGTCAAGACAAAAATGTTATAAAATGAAATGGTCATTTGAATAGAAAATATCAACTTAGGTTAAGAGATTTAGAAGTTTCGCTCTTCTTATTTAGTAAAATTTATATAAATTATATTAGTTAGCTTGTGGATATAATCACTTTGAATTGGTGATCATAATTTTTTTTAAAGTTTCATATCATAAGCCAGAGAAGGGAGGGAGGGGGGGGGCAAAGGGAGAGCTAGCATCTCCCCTCCTACGGTTCGTTATTAATTTGGCCACCGCTGGCATTATTTATGTCGCTCAGATCCATAGGCGCGGAGTGGCAAGAGGTGGCGCTAGCCACTCACCACCCCTCACCCCCTCTCACAGCGTCCTCACCCCCACCGCGCCACATTTTTGTGAGATAGATATAGGCACTGGTGTCTGTCCATCTAGGCAACTCATTTTTCTCCGAAATAATTAAAGACAGAAAATAAAAAAAAAAAAAAAAAAAAACAATAAAATTATTTTCTATTTTTATTATATTCATCAAATTAATAATAATAAAAAAAAAAAAAAAAAATAAAAAATTACATCATGAAAGAGTACTTCAAATAATTAAAACAAAATATTTCTTGTGTGTTTATTAAAGCTTTTGTGGTTTGAAATATTATTATTAGGAGAATTTTTAATTATAGACCACATTTTTTGTATTAAATATTTATTAAAAATATATAAATACTGTACAACGTTTCAACTGCTTATTCTGCAGCCGTTATCAAGCACTGTGCACTTGCTCCGACTCAAGTGAACTAACTGATTAAAATTAATTAAAATCAGGGGCGTATATAGACATTTTTTTCGGGGGGGGGGGCCCGAACTCAACAATTTTTCTGCGGAAATTTTTTTTTCAAGAAACTAAATTTTTTTTCATACTAAATTTTTTGCGGAACATCTTTTCTTTTGCGGAACCAAAGTTTTCCATCCTGCGGAAAAATTTGTTGCCCTGATGTCTGTATATCCCCTATATATGTATATGTGTTTGGGAAATTTCGGGGGGGGGCCGGGCCCCCTCGACCCCCCCCCCCTTATATACGCCCCTGATTAAAATTAAAAATTCTCCTAATAAAAATATTACTTATTTACTTCTTAAAAGGGCATCTAAATAATAATTGATAGTACAAGAGTAAAGTGGTCTTCAGAAGATATCAACGGCAAAATGAGAATATACATTTTAAAGAGCATCTAAAAAATAGTTGATTTTATGAATTAAAAAAAAAAAAATTGTTGGAGCGAATTTTGAGAAAATCGAAAAAACTGAAAAAGAAGATCAGTAAAGTACTAGTATTTTTTGGCCGATTTTGTTTTAAAAGCCTATTTACACGAGTTCGGAAGGCGCCTAACTTAAATATAAAATTTCAACCTCCAATCATGATCAAAAATGTCCACACACACACACCCACACAGACCAATTTGCGGGACCTACTTTTTTGGACTCAGGGGACCTCAAAACATGTATATCCATCAAAATCTCGTTATCGAATTTTTGACATGATCGCAATACATTCTCCCTCTATATAAAAAATTAAAACTTGATACGTATTTCGACAATTACTTATCATCATCATAAGTGATTACATTCTAATACATGAATGTACTATTTGTTCAAGGAAAGATTTTATGATGAATCCGTCCCTGAAGATAGACCCTCTTTTAGAAACATATTATCACAAAATGAACTTGTACAGCTACGCCTTCTAGTCAAGTTTCTCAACTTGTTGAAAGGGTTGTGCTCTTACCTTTACCAGGCTCTTTATTATAGGGGAGGGTTTATCTTTAAAAGAATGTCAAAGTAGACGAGCCCAACCCTCGCTACAAGTTCAGTAACTTGCAGAGATCACTTTATCTTTTACTATGGATATTTGGAAATTAAATAGGCCTATATGTCGGCACAAAAAAAGCTGGTGTAACAGAACGCCTTACCGAAGATAAGAGAAAGTCGTGTGCTCAGCGGCGTAACTAGCCTTTGAAGGCGGAGGGGGCGAAGCTCAACTGGGGCGCCGTTTTTCGTTCAAACTTTTTTTTTTTTTTAGTATTCGAATCTCGTTCGATCTTTTTTTGTAATTTTTTTTCGGATTTGTGGTATAAAATGATTTTATTATGAAATTAAAAAAAAAAATAGCCGAAGATTTTGGGAAAAAGCCGGAAAGCCGGATGCTAGAGGGGCGCCAAAAGCTTGATGAGCCAGGGGCGGGGGGGGGGGCTCGCGCCCCCTTCGCCCCCACCTGGATACGCTACTGTGCAACCAGTGACCCCAGATTTTGATATTACAATGTCCCGTTTTTGCTACTAGACATTATGGTCAGTCTACTCTTAAGGCGATCGATCTTCAGTACTATGAAGCCCAAATTTTTTATTTTTTTTTAATAACATCTTTTCCACCCCAATTCCGATTTCCCCTCTGCTTGATCTTGAAACTTTACTCTTATTATTATATTTTTATTTTTTTATATTAATTTTAATTTCTTCTCACGTATAAATCTCGCACTCAATCTCAAAAGTCTCATTTCTCTCATTCTTTCTCTAAATAATCACACGCGTTGTCTTTTTATTTTTTACTTTTCTTTTTTGTTTAAGTAGTTTGTCAATAAATAGAGAAAAGAGAGAATGTTAGTACACACAAAAAGCTGGCATCCTTTAATAAAACGGCTCTATTCTTCTCGGCATTTACACAACAGAGACAGGACAAAATCCCCATCAAGCCCCCCACCACCCCTCAAAGGCAACGCTTTAATTCATTATTTCTTTACTTAATCCTATTCTAAAAACGACAATCCTACCATATTAAACCCTAGTATATGGCCTGGGACTTAGCCTCTTTCATCATCGCACGAAATGCAATTTTTTTATCGTGAAATCCCGTGAAAAATCTTTTTATACACTTTAGAGGCACGTATTTCTCTAGCCAATTATTTTCTAAACGTTGTTGTCTTCTCTCTTTTTTTTACGAAAATGTAATTAATATATAAACAAAAGCAGAAATTCTCCCAAAGGTCATGAATTTTCAATATTTTTAATAAATATTGTTTTTATTATTTGTTGAGGGGGATTTTTATCTTCCTCGTGGATTAACTAAAAAACAATTCACACTTTTTACTAATTCGACACTCTCACTTTAGGAATAATTTACAAAAATTATCAACACGGGAAAAATAAATCCCATTAATTATTTGAAATTCCTACCGACCCCTTTTACTCGAGGCTTCTCCAAACACACACCTCACATCCAACCGATCTCCCGACCCCCCGACACCACCCCCCCCCGCACCTTTCGGCCACCCGAGGCCATTTAAGACTAGAGACGATAACCTTAGTTGCAAAATCCCCATCAAGCCCCCCACCACCCCCTCAAAGGCAACGCTTTAATTCATTATTTCTTTACTTAATCCTATTCTAAAAACGACAATCCTACCATATTAAACCCTAGTATATGGCCTGGGACTTAGCCTCTTTCATCATCGCACGAAATGCAATTTTTTTATCGTGAAATCCCGTGAAAAATCTTTTTATACACTTTAGAGGCACGTATTTCTCTAGCCAATTATTTTCTAAACGTTGTTGTCTTCTCTTTTTTTACGAAAATGTAATTAATATATAAACAAAAGCAGAAATTCTCCCAAAGGTCATGAATTTTCAATATTTTTAATAGACAATATTGTTTTTATTATTTGTTGAGGGGAGATTTTTATCTTCCTCGGTGGATTAACTAAAAATAATTTTTTTTTTACTAATTTGACACTTTCACTTTAAGGAATGAATTTACAAAAATTATCAGAGCAGCGGGGAGAAAATAAATCCCATTAACCCCATAAATCCCATTTATTTGAAATTCCTACCGGGACCCCTTTTACTCGAGGTGCTTCTGTGCACGAAGACACACACCTCAAATCCAACCGATCTCTAGCCGTAGTCATCTACCGGCACCCCGTGAAGTTACATTATTTCCTATCTCTAACTCCTCCTCCTTTGTTAGTTCCTAGCTAGTGAACTAATTCTTATTTCTGGTTCCACCCGATTCCTTTTATGCTAGAGAGGATTTCCTAGTTGAGGAGGGACTCCCTCAGCACCGGCGTGTTCCCTACTCCTTTCGAAGAATTGCATCACTGAGAGGGAACCTTCTTTACGTCCCTTCCACAGGACTGGATGTCACAGCAACTCCCCACTCCCCCTTGTATTAAAAAAAATATTTTTTCTCTGAGGGACCCCGGTTTTCTTAGACTCTCAGAAAAACACAGAGCTCCACCCCTACCCAAAGCTAGATTTAGTCTTATTTATACTGTCTCTTGGTTAAATATTAATATTTTTGAAAAATTTCATTAAATTTTTTTCTAATGCAAAAATTTTGTTTTCATTTTATTTAAATAGGTATATTCTCCATAAAATTTATATGGTGCAAAAAATAGTGTCAATACTAAAACACCTCTAAAAAAAAATCCCTTCTATTATACAGTATATAATTAATTCGAAAATATAAAAAAGTAGAAAATCTAATCAAGTTTTTAAAGCGCAAATGGATAAGGCCGATTGGGTATTGTTATTAAAAAATTTCTATTTAAACAATTGCAAGTGTATTAGAAATAATTTATTCGTTAAATGGTTTTCCATGTTTTATCTATTGGAAAATGGGCGATTTAAAAATTAATCCTCTCTCTCTCTCTCTCTCTCTCTTTCTCTTTAAGTGGCACCCATCGATATTTAGGACCTCCTGTCTATCATCACTTTAAAATATAAAATTTTACTCTAAAACTACCAAAAATAACTTTACCAAAAAAAAAAAAAAAATTCATTAAAAATGAGATTAATTTATTTTACTTGTTTCTTTGGGAGTAAACTTCCTAGCCTAACAAGTAAGACGAATAAATTAAAAATTAAATTGCCTTAAATGTTTAATCGAGAGAATTTTTTTATGAATACCATATTTTTTTATTAATATTTTTTTTTTTTTTTTTTTCAATTTGCCCTCTCGGCTACTGACGCCTTTTAAGGGGTATATATAGTGCATTTATTTTAAATTATGTTATACCGATGGCTACCGGGGTCGTTCCACACGCTGATTCCACGGGGTCACCAACCCGAGATTAATAAGTTAATAGATTTAGATTTGTGAGGGAAAAGGATAGATTATAGGAAATATTTTATTTTTTTGACATTCCCTCAGTCCTATAATAAGAGTCACTAAATTTTATTTTCTTTTTTAGGTGTTACCTACTCCTAATTCAAACATTAAAAAAAAAATACTTTTACCACCTGTGGAACCACAATATATTATTTAATTTATTTTATTATTTAAAAGAAATTTACCCCGAGAGAGTTGTGTTTTTAAATAATTAAAAAGCAGCCTCTTGCGTGTAAAAAAAAATAAATTTATTGTTCAATAGTTTTTGATGCTTATTTATCTGAATCAGATATTGATATTCAACAAATGCCTCGCTTCTGACTTAAAATATTCGAGGTTATTTGACCTATTTAGAGAATATAATTATTTTGCTGGTTAACAGTTCCCCGGGAAGGTTTTCCCTATTCTGGTGAAGGGTTCAGTGCGGGATAGCCTCAGGCCAACAGCCAAGAATAATTAGAAAAGAAGTAAAAAAGGGTCCAGTGTCCTGGCGCAAATGCCCTGGGTAGACTGGAGATCCCGAGTTTGCTTGCTGGGACATGGGCGTACCCAGGCTCAAATCTAGGGGGCATGGTCAGATCATGGTCGTCCAGGGGGGGGGGGGCAGATCATGGTCGTCCAGATTAGGACATAGCTATTTTTTATATAGAGGGGAAAAACGTTCAAATCAAAGGCCTAAAAACCCCCGGGTCTTAAAAAGAAATCATTCCCCGTCGCCATCCACAAATTTTGTTTCGTTTCATCACTTTAAAAGCATTTAATTTTTTTTTTGTTGCTTCTAGAGGGGGCAGCTGCCTCCCCTGACCCCCCTGCCCCCCACTGGGTAAGCCCTTGTGCTGGAACCCTATTATTATTACCGAAATTCCGATTAATCCGGTACTTTCTTCTCCGTTCATATATACAGTATTTATTTAAATAAATTCGTAGCCAATATAATTTAAATTCTCGCGGAAAACCATAAACGGGTATTAAAGATATTGCAGGACTGGTGAGCACTTCGCTCAAAAAAACTGATTTCAAGGGTCATCGTTGTTTTAAGTGACTATTAAGGCGACTACACAGTAGGGTGGATCGAAAAAAGTCAATATTTGAATTCAGAGTTGCTATAGTGCGGAATAATAATAATAAATGAGTTTTATTTCATAGGATATAACATTTTAAACAATTTGTTTTCGTTATATACTTTTTCTTTTGCCCCGACTTCGAACTTGGATTGGTTCCTTGTCGGGATTTATCCGTTTTTATTTTGGCTACTTTATACTTTTGAAGTTTGAATTAAAGGAAAAATTAAAAAAAAAAAAAACCTTTGATATTATATTGCGGAGAAGTTGCGATTGGTAAATACAAGAAAAACAAAAAAAATTTTGAAATCGGACTTGATCTTCCGATCGCTCAATCGGCCGAAAGTTTCATAAAATTAGTGAAAATCTTAATTTTTTCAAAATTTTTTATTAGGCCTATTATTATCTAATTAAGCAAAGCTGCACAATTGGCATGCAACATAAAATCAACAACTTTTTGGCCTCACGATCATTATTTTCCAAACATAATAAATGTGTCCAAAAATTACGAATTTCGTTAAACTTCTATGGGCTTGCGCGATCGAAAAATATACTCCTAGGGACAAACAAATTTTTTTAACTGTTTTTCAATGTTTGGTGTAAAAAAAATTTTGCTGTACGAATTAAAAATACAAAGGCAAAAAATTTAAAAAATTTTTTCACTAATTTTATGAAACTTTCGGCCGATTGCACGATCGGAAGATGAAGTCCGATTTCAAAATTTTATTGTTTTTTGTTTTTCTTGTATTTACCAATTGAAACTTTTAGGGGCCGTTCACACTGGGGCGATATTATCGTTAGCGATTGTTGCTAGCGATAGTCGCGAGCGACCCGCACCAGCTGATTCAATGGAATCTGAATGGGGGCGATAAAAGGGTTCACACATGCGCGATATCTCTCCCAGCGACACGCGAGATATCGGCATCGCTGCTGCTTGCTATCGCCCGGCGCGACTATCGCCGCGATAAAATTAAATTAAAACATGGCAGCCAAGAGAGAACACATGTCAACTAAGGGAGATTTCATAAATAAAATAAATATAAATATTAGATAGCTTTATTCTCGGCCAATTTTCTTAAAAAGGAGTTAAAAACTTAAAAAAAAATAAAAATAAATGAAATCTTATACTCATAAGGTAATTAATTATCTTTATATAAAATTTTTTTGACATTTAAATTTTGAATATTTTATGATATTACCTTAATCTTATTTTCAGATTATAAAAAATATTTTAAACTTAAAAAACTTCTAACTTTAGCTAATAATTGTAAGTTAAAAACAATATTCTAATTTTGAGAGTAAAAATTCAAATTTTTTTAAATAAATTGATGTGTAATAAATAAATATTTTTATAAATAAATTTATTCTTCTTTCCATAAATATTGAAGAAATAATCAAATAGGTAGAAAGAATGAGCAAAGCAGCTAGTTTATATTTCAATTTATTAATAAATTAGGGCTGACGTTTCGGTCACATATGGGACCATCTTCAGGGCCAGGTTAATGTCTGAAAATATATATAATCCTCGCTAAGTTATATTGGGCATACACAATTCCACGTAACTCAATCATGATAAAGCCTCAAATTTTATTCTTATCATACCATGGACAGAGATTGAATAACTTCACTAATAATAATAATAATAATAAAAAATAGTAGAATTTGAGGCATTATCATGATTGAGCTACGTGCAATTGTGTATGCCCAATATTACTTGTCGAGGATTATATATATTTTCAGACATTAGCTGAAGATGGTCCCATATGTGACCGAAACGCCGGCCCTGGTTTATTAATAAATTGAAATATAAACTAGCTGCTTTGTTCATTCTTTCTACCTATTTGATTATCAACATTCAGCTATATACCTCCTTCAAATTAAAGAAATAGCCCTATAATATTTTAATCTTTATTTTTCATTTAATTCCTTTTAATCAGAAACTTTTTTTTACATTTTTGGTATTATTATTACAATCACATTGCCCTTGATCAATGACTGATAATAGAGAACAAGCCTCTCACCACCTATTTATCGCATACGACTGTCGCGCTAGTGTGAACCCCCTTGCGATATGTCGCTCCGACATATCGTTAGCAACAATCGCTAGCGATAATATCGCCCCAGTGTGAACGGCGCCTTACGCACTATAGCAACTCTGAATTCAAAACTTGACATTTTTCGATCCACCCTACTACTACACAGACGACTGCAAACTTGACAAGCAATCACATGCTATCTTTTTGTACACGCAAATTGTAGGATAATTTTGAGCAAACATTATTGTTGTATGCTTGTACAAAAAGATTGCACGTGCATGCTTGTCAAGTTTGCAGTCGCCTCTGTAGTAGGCTGGGTCAAGGAAAGTTGTAGTTGTGTAGCCAGCCGCCTTTAGTCTCTAAAATGACTTTAAATGATATTTCGTAATTTTAAAATTTGCGGTCTTTCAAAAATAGATTAAGTACTCTAAAAGAAAAAAAAGAAATTATTCTTTATTTTATCAATCACTCACTCTCTCTGTTTTAATTCGTTTCAATCTTTAAAACAAAGCTAGTAAATTCTCTTAAAAAGCTCCAATCTGAAACCCCGGATTTTAGCTTAGAGATTCATTAGTTTGATTGGATCCTCGGGTTAAATGTTTCTTAATAGTTGGAGATAATTTCGAGGAAATGCATTTGGGACTAGAACTCGGCCCTTTAGCTCGATGCCATCCATTCATTGGACTCCCTTTGAACGACACCATCCAAGGATACAACGTCAAGCTTCTTTTCATTGAGATCAAAGCACACCCAGCACTTTATTTACCGTTTTAATGAACCCCTACCATTTTCTAAACTTTGTGCCCGCACGTGAGTCTATATTGAAATGGAGGGAATAAAAAAAAAAAATAGGAGTCAAAAAGAGAGTGTCACAACAAAGCTCTATGGAAAATTCATCCACATAATGTTCAAATAAACTTTAGAAAAGGAAAGGAAAGAGTAAATAAAGAAAGATAAATAAAATAAAATTATTTATCTTCTAATGACTTTTTCTTTTTTTTAATCACTTTTATTTTCTTAATTTTTCGACACCTAGGCTACTAATTCTTAAAGAATTCTATTTTCAACTAATAAATCGGAACCACCCTTATATATATTTTTCGATTTTTTTTCCAATCTCGTTCTTGAGATACCACATATTTTGAGATATCAGATATAGATCATTTTGCGGGATTCACTTTTTTGGAAACTGAGTCCATTGACCTGGCTCCATCAAAATTTAAACACCGAATTTGTAGCATGTTCACAATACTTTCTATATATTAATGATAGGTAAAAAAAAAGTAGAGAATTTTGACCTTAAGGGGGTTCAGGAGCGACGTCTAAACGTATTAAAAAAAACACAACTAAACTATTATAAGGAATTTTTCAATGCGGTTTTTTTTTAATGAATTAAATTCTTAGGAGATTATTAGGACATCGAGCTATAATTTTTTTAATGACTTATTAAAAAATTATCGTAATTAATTTTTTTGTTATCAAGCAAATACAAAAAAACAATCTGCCCCAATAATCTTTAATTTTTTTTAAATTTAAAAATGAATTTATTTTCATTATTAATCACATATTAATTATGAAATTTTTAAAATAAGCTTAGATGATTTATTTAAAAACCAACTGTCAAATTAGTTCAGCATTCTTTCAATAGATGGCAGGCTAGTCTAACAGACGATATAGTATTAGTCTATATCTGGCCTATATTTATGATTTTTTATGACACACTACGCCTTCTTATCGGGAAAAACATGCGTAACCACTTCGCTCCCGTGCTCATAATGATATTAAAGAAATAAATACTTGTTTTGGTTTAACTGTGATTATTTAAAAGTATTATTTCAACTATTATGGGAAAGATAAATTGGATGATTTGGCTTTATGTAAGTAGAATAAAATACCTTCAAGGATAAATAATAAAAGACCTTTTTGGGGATTTTTTTTTTTATTAAAAAAAACTTTTTCTCCTACTGAGGCCATTTAGGGATATGACTTTATTATATAAATTTTTAAATTACATTATACCGAGGGCTACTGGGGGACGTTCCACACGCTAATTGTTGGGGCCACCCGAGCTTGGCATTGCTTAACCACAACGATTGGTCTTCTTCGTTGCCAGTACCCCGGGACCCTTAAGGACTTATGATTTAAATTTTTTTTAAAGAATTTTTTAAAAAAAAAAAAAAAAAAAAAAAAAAAAAAAAAAAAAAAAAAATTATTTTTTTTTTTTCTATCTCAAATAACCCCCCCCCACAACACCTAAGAAGTTGTTATAAGGTTTTATATGTTTGAGACTTGAGACCAGAAAATATATTTATTTTCTACTGACTACTTATCTTTTTTTTTTCATAATTAGAAACATAATAAGGAGTGAAAAAGTATTGGCAAATGTCATCCACAGCCAAAGAGATAGGAATTTTATTCATTTAATCATAACACAATAATATCACTAATAATAATGGTCCATCCACTTTTATCTTTCCCATAATATTTGAAATTCTATTGACTGTTTTCTTCAACCTGAATAAAAATTTTATTTTTAGGATAAAAGAAAATTTTGATTTTTTTAAACAAAAGTAATCGTTTATTCATAAGATACTGAATTATAATTGTTAATCTAATCTTTATAGTCAATTCAAGTTTTTGTAAATAATTTTTGGCATCTTAGGCCATTTAGGTCTAAACGATATTTTAATATTAATTACGGATATATCTGGAGGTCCAGACATATTTATTTATACCATTTGGTAGTCAAATGATTTAAATAAATTCATCGGGCTCTCTGGGAACTGAACCCACTTTCTTTAGATCCTCAAAATTGACATATGTCAACATCTCTAACCTCTTCTCCACAGGGAGGCAAGGGCGGTTCCAGAGGTGTTTCTGGGGGGGGGTAATCTGGTATGACTGGTCGCACAGCACACATTTTTTTCTTAATTTCGGTAATTTAAAGGCGCATTCTGTACTTATTTGCCAGAATATAAATACAAATCAAATTTTTAAGTATTAATTTTTAAAATTTTACATTAAAAATAAATTTTTTTTCGAAAAAAAGTATTTTTTAAAATTTCGAGGGGGTAATTACCCCCTTTACCCCTCCCCTTGTATCCGCCTTTGCAGGGAGGGGACCTATTTAAGTTAATCTATGAAAATTTATATTCCTAATTACCATGTTATTAGTTGCCTTTCGTTCGCTTAGGGAGCGTACAAGTATTACGAAACGCAATTTTTGAAGATTTTTACCCCCCCCCTCCCCCCATGTAACCGCCGAAAATTTTCTGGACCTCCCTCCCTAGACGTTACGTAACGCTCAAGTGGCCATTTTTTTATCTAAAAGCACAATTATGTTGCTCAAAGTATCGGAAAGTCGCTAAAATACCAGTTACGTAACGCGTTGCTCAACCCCCCTCCTCCCCCTTGTAACGCATGTTAACGTTTTATGAGACCCCCCTCTCCCCAAATTTCGTTACGTAATACTTGACGCCCCTTACCTACTGAAAGATAGGCAACCCAAATGGCTAAGGGTTTTCATTAATTGTCTCTTTCGAATGGACAATGCGCAGACTAAATAAGTTCTTTAAAAAAAAAATTTAAATATTTTTTTGAGAAAATATCTTTTTTAAAAAGAATTATTAAAAATCTCAAGTCACGAGAGGCCTCTTATTATTTATCCTTGAAGGTATTTTATTCTACTTACATAAATAATTGATCATTACTGTTTACTTATGTATTTTTATATTCTTTAACGCAAATTAGATACTGAATAGAAAAGAGGGAAATGCAAAGAAAGACCCGTAATCAAACTCATTAACTATTTAAGCCGTTGCTGATTATAGTTCTTATCCTTTTTAGGATGAACTTGCTGGAAATTTTAAAATCGATTCGTTATTCCTCTTTCTTTATTTTTCTTTTAGTATGAATTTTTTATAAAACATTTAAGAAGAAAATGAATAGATATTTTTAAAAAGAAATTTCAAAGAACCAATTAGAATGGAGTGGTTAAAAAACAATTTAAGGATTTCATATTTCCATCTTGCTTAAAGTTATGGATTTTAATGATAAATTAAAAATTGATGAAGGTTCTTGAATCAACATTTCTTTAGGACAATGCTCCATTTTTTTAGGAGGGAAAAATTTTTTTTATTCATAAATATTTAAACACGTGGCAAAGTCCACATTCGGCTACGCCCCCTGGACCCTCTTGTTCGCCTTCTGCGAGCAATTGCAAAATTTTAGTTTCAAATTTCCCTCTCTGACTTAAATTTTAAATTTCCCTGTCCACTTCCTGTAACTCTAGCCAATGAGCGAGAGAATAGGCACAGACACACAATGACAGGAAGTAAGCTTCATATTATAGTATGATGATGATTAGCCTATATATTTTCCTAAAAGTTAGGATATTATTGGGGCGTTATTGTTCTAATTCCAAAAGAAGAAAATTAGATAAATTTCTTGGAATAGGCTATATAGAAACAAAGAATTTTTTTTGTTTTTACTCCTTCTCTTAAAAAATATTTAAATCAGCAATAATTTGACTTACTGGAGAATAGAATAGCATCCCTCTCTCCTCGAAACGGCAGAAATTACATTACATTATTTTAGAGAAAATACCTCTCCTAGAGGTTAAATTTAAATATCATGACCAGGCTGCCGAAATGACTAAAAAAATATTAAAAAAACTTTTGTTTTACTCAAACATTCTAATTTTTTGCGAAATGAAAGACTTCAATTACCATTAATATAAAATTTTACCCTTTGAAGCTTTTATTTATTAACAAATACACGAGGGTGTGTGACGCTCGGGGGCGAACGGGAATTAAAGTGACTTAATACTAGTGCAATTCAGAGAGCCAAGATAAGTAATCCCGACCCCATTTTCAATATCTCATGAAATTTCAAGGGTTGGGCAAAAAATGCGAATAAAAAAGTTTTGTTCAAGGATTCTAACAAAAACATGGTGGAAGAGTTAGTTCCATTTCCAAATTGCATTCATTTTCATTTAGTTTTTTTAAAGTGAAACTTTTATTTGATGGCCTCAAATTTTTTCGCTTTTCTATTAGCATGTCGCGTTACAGGCCGTGACGTCAAAGGCCGTGACGCCACCAGCCATGACGTCAGAAGCCGTGACGACAAAAATAGGAAAGTTGAAATTATATGACGGAATATATTTATTTATTTACTTATTGTTTAAAAAAAAAAAAAATATTTTCTACTCAAAATAGAGTACTAAAAATGAAAGTAAACTTTTAATTACAATAAATATGTTTTAAAGATTTTTATGAATTTTAAAATTTTAATTTTTCTTAAATATACTCGCGTAATACGTATAGCTACACTATGTCTTATTTATTGATGCTTTGCATTTCTAAAGCTATAACACGAATTTTAAAAGCCTCAATTAACTTTTAGTGAACAAGTTAATGAAAAAGACTGTAAAAGTTTAAATGTCTAGTGTATTTCTTTTTTTTTTTTACGTTTACTTAGTATATAAAATAATAATAAAAAAGGAAAAAAAATGGAAAATTCTTAACTGAAGCAAAAGTAGCGAGTAGTTAAAAAACAAGATGAGGAAAAGGGCTTTAAAGGTAAGAAGAGAAAGAGAGTGAAGGAGGCGGGGGAGGGGGCGGGGGGAGATAACGATGTCTTCCTTTTCAACTATACGCCCTTAAAATTAAACCATTAACATTACTTGGAGATAAAATGGTTTAAATTCTACTTCATTTTAAGAACTTTGGATTGCAAATTTTTGCTTTTTTTTTTTAAATATGTTAGTCATTAAGTTTTTTTTTTTTTTTTTAAATTTTTATCGTCAATAAAAATGCATATATTTATCTAAACTGCACTCAAATTTTTTTAGTTTACAAAAATCTCTTGAGAAGGGTGCTCTCAAAAATATTCTTTCACATTTGGAAATACTTCTTTTTTTTTAATTTTAATTAATTTTTCTTGAACAATTTGACTATTCTAAGGAAAATACTTTGCGAATGGACTAAATCTTGTAGATAGGCCCAATATGAGATTAAAATATAGTTCAAAATTAATTAAAGAGAGAAAACTTTACCAGCACTTATCTTTTTCTAATTTTGCCCTTTGGTTACGAGGCCATTTAGGCTTTTTAACACATATTCAGGTCTATTCTCTAAAAACAGGCGTTAAAATTGAAAATAAACAAATGGGTGTTAAAAGAGTAATGATAAAAACAGTCAGCGTTAAAAAATGCTATTCAAAATCACTTCCCTTTGCCTCCAATTAGCTATTCTGTAAACAAAAACTTTAAAGCCAAAGCGTAAAGTTAAGAAATTAAAGCCATGTCTAGGGGTGCCTTTAATATTTTAACGTATTGTTTAAAAATAAAAATGGCGTCCTTAACCTAAAAAAGTAAGGTTATGATTTTGATAGCTTTGAAATAAAAAGCAACCTTTTAAAGTCGCGCTGTTAAAAAACTTTGTTTAGAGGAGAGCATTTTTTTAACGCTGATTGTTTCCACATTACTTTTTAACACCCATTTGTTTATTTTAAATTTTAATGCCTGTTTTTAGAGAATAAACCTGATTGTACGGTATATTTATTTTGTTGTACCGATGGGAACCGGAGGACGTTCCACACGTTTATTCCTCGGGGCCACCTTTCCGAGGTTTCACCGCGTCGCTCTAATTTTAAATAATATCTAAATAGGCATAACAAATAGCTTTGATTATTGTACAATGGTTTTTTGGCTAGGTGGCCAACGGCTAAAAGCCAATAAAAAAAAAAAAAAAAAAAAAGGTTTGATTAACAATTAAATGAAATTTAATCCAAACAATAGCCTTTTCTTCCTTTATATGAGGGGAGGGGGAATATAGTTTTGAGAAAGACGGAATTTTATGTGCCGTAATTTGAACAAAAACAAAATTCATAATTACTCTTTTAAAAGAAAAATTGTATCCTATATATGAAATAGCCCCGGAGCCGTGGCTCAGAGAAGACACCAGCTTCTCGCGCCGGAGTCCCGGGTTCGCTTCCCGTCCCAAGCGAGAAAAATTTATTTAATTTGATTTAACTACAAATCATTTTAAATAAATAGGGATGGGTCTAAATGGCCTTAGTTGTCGAAAAAGACCTTAAAAAAAAAAAAAAAAAAAAAATATGAAATATATAGGGAAAGAAAGTATTTTATTTCAAGGACTTTTTCGGCATCTGAGGCCATTTATACCCCGTCCCTATTTATTTCAATTGATTGGTATACTTGGTATACAATTCATTTGAAATATATTTTCACCTGAGGGCTGCGAACCTACGACCTTTGGCACCAGAAGCTAATGTTCTACCTAGGGTTAAGGGTTTATTTCCTCTTAAAAGCAAGCTACAAATATATAAATAAATTTTCTCCAGGCTCCGGGTAAAATAATATTTTCAAAATTTTACAAACTCTTCTTTTCTTTTGATTGACTGGTTATCAAACCTTTTTAATCACCCCGTCTGTAAAAATTACTAATTTCTCTATAACCTGCTTTCTTTTTTCTTCAGATTATTTTTTATTTTACGCAAACAAATAAATGTATTCATAATACCGAGTGCCATTATCACTCCATATTTATTTTAATATATTTGTGGGCAATTTAAATAAATTCTCTTTCTCAGATCGTAATTCTTTTTTTTCAGGTCAATCTTTCGCTTTTCGCCAGTCCTGCTCTCCGGATATGGCTCTGGAATCTCCTATCTTTCTCTGGAGGTAATTAATCGTCATCTGTTATATAATATTAAACATTTACGATTTTAATCCTAAAGTTTTTATAACAAGAGAACATCTCTAAAATGAAATATTTTTTTTTTGTCAATATAATATGCTTTCGGATGGTAAAAGATCCATTTAAGTTCCAATCTCCCACCTCTTTTCTGGACCATCCCCATCTGGCGGTCCCTTTGAAACATCCTGTAAAAAAATAACCCCGTAAAGCAAAACTCAATAGAGGCCCCCGAATACATCGACGAGTGAAATATGATGACGTCCCCTCTCCCTAAGGGTTGATGTGTTAATTGCTTCATAAAAAAAAGGAAAAAAAACTCGAGATGCCAGAAAGGGGGACCAAAAGACATAAAATGTCGATTTGAACTAAAAAATATGAATATTTTTAGCTTCCCACTTAATACTAAAAGGGAAATGGTTTTTGTTTCCAAATTTATTTTTTCTTTCATCCCTATATTGAATTTTTTTCTAAAATCTCCAATTAAATGTGTTGTTTAGTACATTTTTTAATACAAAATTCCTATTCAAGAAATATTGTTGTTGACTCATTTTATTCGAAACATTTTTACCAACTCTTTTGTCAGGCTTTTTTAATAAACACTTTTTTTGTACTGGCTGTGAGGGTTAACTATTGCTGTTGGAGTGGAGTCAGCCAAAGGAAATAATAAAAAACAATTTTTTCTGTC
>JAKCPI010028927.1:0-18706 GCA_023213315.1 Euborellia annulipes | reverse complement strand
TTCAGGAGTTGAAGTCAGTCAATAGGGAGGTGTCTATCCAATAAATTTCTAAATAAAAGAATTTTTATAATAATTTATAATAATAATAATAATATATTAAGAGCTTTAAGCTCCCCTACTGGCTGACTTTCTCACATTTTTTGATCCCTGGCCCCATTTCTCGTCGTTTTTAAAACTTGTCCTAAAAAACTCCAAAACCAAAATCTAATTAACTATTTGTATGAGAATTTTAAAATTAAAAAATTTAAAACACTTGATTATAAGTTTCAACGATTTATTAAAAATTAACATTTTTAAGACTTGATGCGCTTTTCGACACTCACCCCGAAGTGATTTAAAAATGCCCATTAATTATTAAAAATGTTCTTCTTCTTCTATCGTCGCTATGTTCCCGCGGTGTGGGGTCGACGGACCTCACTCTTTCCCCTAAAAAAAGATAAAATAATATGAATTTTGTATACCAAATTTTATTCGGGGGGGGGGGGATAGTTCTAAGTTGTGACATATTTGTAGGGGGGTTTGTTTGTATGTGACTGGGACAAGGGGGGGGACTAGAAAATCGTCGTCATAAAAGTTTACGTAATATAATTATATGTGGACGACCACTAACCTCAGGGCCGGAACTAGGAGATTTTTTAAGGGGGCAAAATTTAATTTGCCGCCCCCTCCTTAAAATTTTCTATACAAAATTAATATCATTTTACCTTTTTTTTAGTAAATCTTTCTTTAATTGCCGCCCCCTGATATCTGCCGCCCGGGGCACACGCACCCACTGCCCCCCTCTAGATCCGGCCCTGACTAACCTAGTTTAAATTTTAAAATTTTACTATATAGGCCAGGCCTACCCAATGTTTAAACTAGAACCTACGGTTAGACATAAAGGACATTTTTGGCATAAATTGTGGTTTATTTTAGCAAATATTAATAAAAAAAAAGTGTATTATTAATTACAATAAAAAAGAACGTTTCGGCTCCAGCACAAGTCAGTTAGTGTTCATTGTTCAAAGTGAATGCATCTACTTGATGATGCCTACAGAATTAGCAGCCAAAACGTTCTATTTTATTGTAATTAATAACACACTTTTTATATAATTATTTGCTAGATTTGCTATAATAAAGCAAAATTTATACCAAAATGTCTTTTTATTTCTAATTACAATAATCTTGAATCATTTAATTAGATTTAATATTTCTATAACTACTTTAGTTAGTAATAATAAAAAAACTAAATAGACTATTATAAAGAATTTTGAAAACCTTTTCTTCAATAATTATTTATCTTGTAGCTATTCCATTAGCTTAACCCCTACAAAATTTTAAAAATATAAGATTTAATAAACAATTTTAGACTGGTTGTCTATACACCTTTTATTCTATTAATACCTCCTTTTTAAAAAATACATTTGTTTGTTTGTGAAGAAGAAAGGACTTTCTTTTTGTTAAAGCGTCTACCTGCTTGCCAGGGATTAAAGTTCACTTAAACCCTTAATTTTCATTTTCCCCATATTTTTAAAAAGTTATAATGCTTTGTAAACTATAATTATTTTAAAAATTAAAATAGTCTTCAATAAATTTATAAAAAAAAAAAAAAAAAATTACGAACCCAAATTATTTATTACTTAAACGATAAATATTGCCAATAGTAGACCGCATTCACCTCGAAGCTTTCATATAACTAAAGTTTTTTTACTGAAAAATCTTTGAGATTATTTTTAAATAATATTTTAAATAATACACAACTTGATATGTTTCAAGTTTTTATTTGTGAAACATGTCAGTAGACCTAATGTCTAATAATTTCAGCAATAAATTTTTGTAAATGTGTCAGCTAGTGTATCATTTAAAATGTTACTGCAATTGAATCTAAATTATCCGTACAATTCACAAAATTGTTTAGAGTTCTTTTTACTATTTTGCATTTATTAGTATTTTTACTTTCTTTTACCTATATATGTAATAAATAGAGAGAAAATATTGCGATCATGTCAAAAATGCGATGTCAAGATTGTGATGGATTTACATGTTTTGAGCCCTGAGTCCAAAAAAATGGGTCCGCAAATTGGTCCGTCTGTCTGTGAACAAAATACCTCAAGAATGAAAAGAGTTAGGAGATTGAAATTTTATATAAACTTATAATTTAGGTACCCTCAGTTACCCTCGTAACTCAAAATAAGCTTTTGAATAAAATCGGCCAAAAGTACAGTAAGTACTTTACCGAAGTACTTTTTCAGATTTTTTTCGAATTTCTCAATATCGGCTCTAACGATTTTGATTAAAATTCATAAATCAACTCTCTTGAAAAAGTATATCAGTAAAATTTTTCGTCAAAATTGTTTGAAGTAGCTCTAAACTTTACTGATGTATTTCAGATTTTTACTAAATTAAATTTATTTTTCAGCTCTTCCTTCCATAGAGCCAATGTTAAATCCCTATGTGGATTTGCATGTTAATTTCAATTCAAAAGGTGGGTTCCCTTTGGAACTTTTTTAAAAAGTTTTTTTCCAATTCTTATGAAATTTTGTATTTATTTAGAATTCTTGTATAAAATATCCAAATATGAGATTAAAACTTTGAAAAATAACCGTAGTTTATTTCAAGCATGTGACAGCAGAGTACACAGCTTTAGATTACTGAAGAAAGTTGTGTGCTGTGCGTTAATCACACCAGATTTTTTAAATTTCAAAATCGGCCTCAATGAAAAATTTAAAATACTAGTAGGTCACATCACATTACTTTCTTCTTCAAGCACAATACACAACTTACAATTACACCAGAATTTTAAAAATAATTTGGCTTATAATTCAATAAAAACTAATTAATCTCTTCAACGGACGTTTTTTCATTTCTATATTTCGGCTATATTCATTATGATTTTTTTTTTTTTAAACTATTGATACGTAGATATAAAAGGTACAAATTTTTTAAATAGATGATATATAAAATCACCCTCACCCCCCTCAATAGAGCGGAAGATTATTTGAGGGAGGGGGTGTTGCAAGCAACAAGTAGTAGAGCTGAGGGCGCCACCGGGCTTCCCCCGCCCTGGCCCTTTGGTCTCGCCCCGCCCTCCCTTCGCTCTGTAGCCCATCTCTGGACACTCATTCGTGTTCATTACCTTCTCCAATGTGCATCCCACACCACCTGCACTCTCGTTAAGTGATTGTGATGTTATTCATACAGTGATATGTTCAATTCTCACTATGGATCTTGTTGATTTACGATGGACTTCATATATTAATACAAATTGTTTCAGAAGATTAATAGATATACTGTGAGTAAATCTTTATTTAATTTTTTTAATTTAGTTTATAAGAACAAATTCTTGCCTAAATATTTCCATACTTTGATTTATTTACCTATGTGTCAACTTTTTGTTTAATCCCTTTTAAATTAAACAAATTCCCAATAATCAAGCTGATAATTAATTGATAATTTTATCCGTCAATATATTCAAAATGTAAAGTTTTTCATTTCAATCACCTCCATTGAAATCAATTTATCTTATCATCAACATCAACAAACAGTTTCATATCCGTTACATCAAAATTTGTCATTTAACCGGCTCAGTGGTAGAGTTTCTGCTTCTTGTGCTAGGCGTCAAAGATTCGGATCCCATCTCATGCGATAAAAATTTATTTCTATTGGATTGCTACCAATATACCGGGACTTAAAGGCCTTCGAAGCCGAAAAAGATCTTAAATAAAATTAAAAAAAAAAGAGACTTAACCAAATAAAGAGATATTCAGGTGCTCAGAATAAAACTGCAATAACTGAATTTATTCTAAACGACTCCAGGATGAAAGTCTAAATATTGGGACTTTGAATTAAAAAATATTACACAAATAACTCCAAAAAAGGGCGATAAATTTTAAGTTTTTGTGAGTGATTTGTATTGCGAAAGTAAACAATTGAAAGGGATTTATTAATTATAGACCACATTTTGTGTTAATTATTTATTAAAAATATAAATACTGTACAACGTTTCGACTTCTTATTTTACTGTCATTTTCAAGCACTGTGCACTTTCTTCGACTCAAGTGAGCTGAATTGAAGGATATATTTACAAAATCTTATTTTTCGAACTCAGGGCGCTGTCAGAACTGAGAGTTGTAATTTTACGTATAGGAAAATTGACGTTTTTATTTCAATTTATCTTGAGGTAATTTTTTCTGCTCGTACCTCTTGTAAACATTATTTGTATATGAATGGATTTTTTTAGTTTTCTCGGCATCTTAGGCCATCTAGGCTCGTTGTTTAAAACGATATATAAGTTATGCGTGGGTCCAGGCACATCTGTTTATACCATTTCATATTCATATGATTTAAATAAACCGGACTGCCTGGGATCCGAACCCGGGTCCATTGCCTTTAAGACTATCAATTTTGACATTTGTCAATACCTCTCTCTAGTCTCTCGTCCAGGGGGTGGGGGGTAAGTAGACTTGAATGAAAAATTTTTTTTTAGTATTATAAAGAGAGCAGAACAAAATAATTTAAAACAAACAGGGATGACACTTTAAGCTTATCTTATATTGGCATATTTTTTTTCGTTGCATTACAAATAATTTGTTATGCATATTTTTCTAAATAATCAATCAGACTATAAAATTAAACTTTTTAATTATCATCACTAGTTTAAAAAATCTGGTGAGACCAGTAAAGAACTTTCCTTCTATGCTTGTCACACCATATTTTTTGTGTCTTATATACATTTAGTTGCCGGCAGTACATTAGAATCCAAGGTACAAAATTTATAAGCACTTTAGAGTATCTAAAAAAAAATCTGGTGTGACTGGTCCCACAGCACACAACTTTCTCTTATCTTCATTAATTGAATGTTGTGTTCTGTGCTTGTCACACCAGGGTGACGACATATATTTAGCCAGCCGAAATATTAAAATTAAAGATGTAAAATTAATAAACATATAGAAAAATATTTATATTTTTTTACCTTGGCAACCATTTCTCCTATCTTTCCTATGAAGTACAAGAGTAAAGTTTTTTTTTTTTTTTTTTTTTTAACATTCACACTTTTTTCTCATTCACACTCACACTCACACACACTTCACACAGTACAAGAGTAAAGTGTGCTTCAAACAATTTTGAGGGCAAAATGAAAATATACATTTTAAAGAACATGTAAAATATAGGCTAAATGATTTCTGAATTATAATCAAAATAATTAGAGCAAAATTTGAAAAAACCTAAAAAAAAAACTGAAAAAATACATCAGTAAAGTACTAGTACTTTTTGGCTGATTTGGTTTAAAAGCTTATTTTCACGCCTCAGGGGGATGCCTAACTTAAATATAAAATTTCATTCTCGTAGTTCTTTATTTTGAACATAGACACACATGGGCGTAGCCAGGGGGAGGCAGGGGGGCCGTTGCCCCCCCCCTCGGCTTGTCCTAAAAATTAAAAAAAACAAACAAAAAATATATATATATTTTTTCTATTGGGAATTTTTTTTAACGTCCCAATTCACTACATTAATTTAATTTTTTTTTTTATTTAAATAAATAATTAATAATCTATGTATATATTAATTGCAAACCCCCTCTCGGCCTAACGAGGGGTTGGCCCCCCCTAACAAGATTTCTGGCTACGCCCATGTAGACACAGACATTTAATGGTTGCAAAATTTTACGGTACTCACTTTTTTAGACACAGAAGGTCATAAAACATGTATTTCCAGTAAAATATCCATACGATCGTAATCCTTTCCCTCTATATACTGTATATATTAACATACAGTACCAAATATATAGGTAAGACATTGAAATCAATTAATGCTCCTGGGTCGGAGCACTGTGAAATAGTTCTTGTCCCTTGTGCTAGGTGTCAGTGGTTCGCATTCCATCTCAGTGTCAAAAATTAATTTGGAAATAAATAGGCTCGGGGTCTAAATAGCCTCTCCGATTTAATATTATTATAAGAAAAAAATTTAATGGATCTCATTTAAGATCAATTCAAGTCAAATGAACAATTCTCAGTGAAAAAATTTGTTTTTAAAATGTTTACATCTTTCAAACCTTTAATTAATTTTAATTTTACGTAATGCACTTATCCAATAAGATAAGACTCTAAACAAATGATAATAACAATAATAATGTTCAAGTTTAATAGAACTTGGCTATTCTATTCTTTCTTGTTTTTATTTTATTTTTTACTTAAATCCTTAAAAAAATACTTTCTTATCAGAATACTAACCAAAAATAGCTCACATTCCTTTGCTTAACTTATCAGAAGCAAACAACTTTTATTATTTAGTCCTTTCCCTCTCTCTTTCTCGCTATCTTCAATATTTGCAACGAAATCCTCCATCAGTCAAGTTTACCCTAGACTTAACGTCTTCAACTTTATTTATTTTCTTATTAAAGGAGAGAAGGATGTTATATAAAAATAATTTTGAATGTATTTTATTAAAATAGTGAATGATCCCTGATAATAATTTTTAATAAAAAAGTGACATTAAAAAAATGTAAATTTTGTCCATTAAAGCTTTTGTAGTTTGTATAAATTTTATTGGCTGCGTTTTTAATTATATACCACATTTGTTATTAATTATTTATTAAAAATATAAATACTATACAACGTTTCGACTGCTTATTATGCAGTCGTTTTCAAGTAGACTGTGCACTTGCTCCGACTCAAGTGACTTAATCAAGTGCTCATTTCACTTGAGTCGGTACAAGTGCACAGTCTACTTGAAAACGACTGCATAATAAGCAGTCGAAACGTTGTATAGTATTTATATTTTTAATAAATAATTAATAACAAATGTGGTATATAATTAAAAACTCCCATAATAATTTATATTTTCTTTTTAAAAGTTGATCAAACTATTTTGACAAAAGTTATACCTCCTTGGTTCTTATTTGTTAAAAAACTCTATCAAAAAAATAATTACAGGGATTCCCAAATAGAAATTGGAAATTTACCTTTTACCTTTTTTTTTTTTTAGAGAAGCAAAATTTTTTCCGCCCCCCTCCCCCCCCTTACCCCATTTTATAAAATAATACAAATACAAAAAATTTATTAATACAAGCTACACTGTAAAAAAAACTTCCAGAAAGCTTCCTATACAAGTATAGGAACTCTGTTTCATAAACTGTTTATGAATATCTATGAGAAAGTTCAATTTGCTGCCAACCTAACCAATTTCTTGTATATTTTAAAATTAATTATTTTGGTGATATTGTTAATTTTAATTTTAATTTTTATAGCTATTTAGTTGAATTACTTTATAAAAATTATTTAATTAGTATGACTTCATAAATATTTAAATAGTTTAGAGCGCGAATTTCAAACCAGAATTTAATAAATTTAGATTTGTGAAATAAATTTTAAAAGAATAATTTCAAGTTTCCTTAAAATAATTATAAAATAATATTAATAAAAATTCCTTGAGGTAGTCGAGTTATTTGAGAACGTTTAGACCAGTGATTCTCAACTTGTCGCGGTACACTTTTAACGATTTCATAATTTGGCGGCACACAAAGAAAAAGATAAGTTTAAAAGTTGGTATTTTGTTCATATACTTTTATATTAATTTTATTTCATATCCTGGGTATATTAATATTAAACCACGAAAGTTTATGAGAAATAATTGAAAATTCATATTTTTTTTTTACAGTGTATTATATTATTTTACTTATAAGACTTTTTAGCAATCATTTAGAAAATTGCTCGCTGTGGCTAATATTCGCGCCTCCCCTAAGACTAATCCGCACCTCACAGTTTAGAAAACGTTGTCTTAGATCATACTCCTAAAAATTAATTGATTGGTGGCCAATTAAATTGAAATAAATTTTTGTCGTTTGGTACAGTTAATAGCTAGCTGAATCAATATGTAGTAGAATAAATAAAAGGCCAAGCAACTATGCTTATTTCTTTATTATTGAATCAAAAACACAGCACGTTTCGGCCCACTATGCGACCATCTTCATGGCTAGGGTTCATTCAACAGAAAGAAGCAGAAAGAAGAATTGACTTAACCCTAGCCATGAAGATGGTCCCATAGTCGGCCGAATCGCCTCTCTGGATTCAACAATAATAAAGAAATAAACATAGCTGCTTGGTCTTTTATTTATTCTATTAAAAAATAGTTAACGCACCCTAGGAAGGAAGAACTGTTGAGACTGGGGGTGAGCGGAATTCAACTAGGGACGAGTTTACTTTTTCTTTTTCGAGATTGGACGCCCTAAGAGAGCCGATGTCTCTGGGGATCGCCCCCATTCGCCCTCACTTAAATACGCCGCTGAAAAATTGTTGTTAAAAAGACTCGTTATTTTATTTATTTTTCTTGCAAGTTCAATTTTTAATTTATCTTTTAATTTTTGTTTAAAAGAAAGAATTCAGCCAAATGATGTTTTTCATACTGGGAAAAAAAAAATTTCCCTCAAATAGTGAAGTCATTTCTTCTATTTAAAGTGAACATGAAAATTTTCGGCATTTTTTTTTTTTTACTCAGAATTAATTTGATAAAAAGCATTAGATTAGTGACTCCGTAATGAAATGATGACGTTACCTATTTGTTTTGCCATTTACTAACACGAACTGAACAATTTTCATTATAAGCTTACTTATTATTATATTTAATAGCAAATGGAGTATGAAATTTTGAATTATCTAAAAGATAGCCTTTTAACTTAATTCATTTTATTCTTAATATTAAATTAAAATATTTTTTTTAGGAGGCTTTACCCTTTATTAAACTATAAAAATTAGAAATTGAAATACTTAATAAAATAAAGGTGTGAAACTTTTTTCAAATTTTATGAATATTTTAAAACAAATTTATTATGTTTAATAAATTTATAAAGACGTTACGGGTCATATCTCCTTCCTTGTGTTTCTCTAAAACAATACCATTCATGTTCATCACCTTATTGTTCTTTCTACCTAGTTATTACTCTTTAAGGATATTCCAGTGTGAAAAAGAAATTCGAAATTATGTTAAAACTTTATCATTAAGAATAAATACTCTCTGAACTTAATCCTATAAAACTATAAATTTTTTAAAGTAGGCCTAATCTAACACATTATAATTATTTTGATGTTTTTATTCAAACAGGTTACCTTTTAATATTGGACGAGATTAATCACTAAAATTTTTTCACGATTCCGAGGAACTTTGCAGCCGGGAGATTAAATAAAAAATATTTTATTTAATTTTTATTTTTCCACCTTTCGGTCGTCAATCACGACCTTCAAGATTCATTGACGACCGAAACGTCGACGAATAAAAATTAAATAAAATATTTTTTATTTAGTCTCCTGGCTGCAAAGTTCCTCGGAATCCTGATTAAATCTCCACAGCCATACAAGGGCGGATCCAGAGGTGTTTCTGGGGGGGGGGGTAATCTGGTGTGACTCGTCGCACAGCACACTACTTTTTTTTAATTTCGGTAATTTAAAAGCGCATTCTGTACTTGTTTGCCAGATAATAAATACACATCAAATTTTTAAGTATTAATTTTAAAAATTTTACATTAAAAAAAAATTTTTTTGCGAAAAAAAGGTATTTTTTTCGAATCGCGGGGGGGGGGTAATTACCCCCCCCCCCCTTGTATCCGCCCTTGCAGCCATAAAACATTAACTTGACTAAAATTTTTGTTGTAGTATTATAGTAGTATCGGTGTCAAGATTTTGTACAAGACCCATTGGGGAGTGGAGGGGGAGGGGGAGAAAGACTTTTGATATTTTTTAAAGGGATTCTCCTGTTTCCCACTAAGCAGCATCTTTCAGAAATTTAATTGTTAAAAACAAACAACAAAAATTTTTTTTTTAAAGAAATGTCAATTCCCTAGAGCTGAAAATATTTTGAATTGTTAGTACCTATTTAGTTTAAATATTTCCCAATAATCACTAACGATTGTAAGTCCAAATGATTTGATGGCACATCAATGGTCTCATTAAACATTTCTTTAGAAAAAATGGCAAGTTGATCCATAAAGGTTCGCAACCCCTGCCCTAGAGGGACCCCCCCCTATTTACGGGCTCTATACTTGCACCATTTTCATAATTAATCACTTGTAAAAATCATTTAATTATCTGATATCTGTTTTTTTTTTTTTAATTCACTTATGCCACTTTCAAAATAAACGGTGCAATACATTTTATTTAATCAATGCTTAATATTTTGAAAAGTTTTATTAAATAAGAACACACGGTTTTAATTTCGTCTATAGAATTACGAAACAAAACAAGAACTGGTTTTCTTTCAAATTGTAATTGAAAACCCGAGGTTATTAATATTTCTTTTTTTTTTTTTTTGTTTAAATAAAATGCGCTTAGAATGTTTTCTCAGTGGTTGGTTGGTTGCTGGTGCATGTTACTCGATCAGCATGGAAATTTTAGCAAATTCTGAGTCACTCACTTAAATTTTGTTGAACGATGAAATAAACTCGTTTTCTCAGTATGAAAGAAATAATTTATTTTCATGAATAAATTAAAAAAAAAAGAATAAAATAAATATTTGAATTCTTTGGACCATACTGTTCTGGGATCCCCCGTTATTAGCTTGAGGTGCTTTCAATTACATTCCTCATACATAACCGATCTCTGGTTATTAGTCATCCATATATTGACAGTTAAAGACAGATGTTAAATAATTCCTTCATTCTATTTCCCTATTCTTCTGAAAATATTTCATTGAAAGATAATAATACGCTTCCTTGTAAGGATATCGAGACGGTATATCCCTTCTTAATAAAAATGCTATTAAATAATGTTTTTTTTTTTGAGGCGAGTCTAAAGATTTTTCTTTTAAAATTGGCTTGCTGTTCTCCGCGGTCCACTGTCTCCTTAAAAATTCTGGTGGTAGATCAAAAGACATGTCAACAAATTGCCCTCGTAGTTCCCATTATGCCGACCCCGAAATCCGAAATAATGGCTAGGAGAAAAAAAGGAGAAGTTTCTTCAGTAATATTTCAAATTCAATATTTAAATAAAAATTACTTTTTTTTTTAATTTGGATTTATTAAAAATTTAAAATTTATTAATCCCCCTCCTCCAGGCTGCTGTACAGAGGTAAACGTCTCGCCTTTTGTGCTAGGAGTAAGGAATTTGCATTCCTTTCCAAGCGATGAATATTTTTCTGAATTAAATTATAAGAATAAAGATAGGAGCTGAGTGACCTCAGATGCCGAAAAAGATCTTAAATAAATAAAAAAAATTAGAGAAATGGAGAAAAGTACAAATATTTCTCTAATAAAAAAATTACCAATGTCCTCTTCTATTTAATAATTCGGGAAATATATCTTCAATTTTCCAAGGCTCGCAAATATAAAAAGGTTGAGAAACACTAGTTTAGGGAATATTAAATTGAAGACTTTTTCTGTGATAAAAAAATTTGATATTTGTTTTTCTTATTTTCGAAAATTATACATGCTTTCATATGCCAACCAACTAAGAGAACTCCAAGTTTATTATCCTATCATGGATGTATGATTGATGGTGTGTTTGTGTGTGGACTACTCATTTTACAGTTCTGGCCTCTCGCAATCCTACAGTCAAGTTGCAAGTGTTCGAGTTCCTCAGTGTAATCTGTATGTACGAGACTCGTGGACATTCTCTTACCTTAGATGCTTTTGGGTAAGACTTGCTTGTTCTTATCAAGTGAATGCTCTTATATATGCTCCATAGGGATCGCAATATCGGAATACCGAATACCGTATTTGTACAATTTCGTAATACCGGTATTCACAGGTTTAAATACCGTTTTTTCAGTATTTTATGTTGAGAGGTATATTATGTTGAGATGCTTCGACAAAATACACAATTTATTTAATATACCCGTATTATAGAAACACACTTTTTCTATAACAAAATTTATACTACCGATATTAATTAAAACCGGTATTCCGGTATTAAGATCTAAAAAATACCGAATACCAGTATTGAACATTTAGTCCGGTATTGCATTCTCTAATGCTCCATCTGCAAATGTAAACTCACACTCACCACACAAAGCATGTTTCAGACAACACAAACATGATTAACAATTATATGAAGGAGAAAATTCTCCCAATTCTTAAAATGTAAAAACACCATTTATGTAACGAATATGCCCTTACTAACCATCCTGGAGTCCTGGTAACTGACTAAACCAATAAAAAGTTTTTAAATTTAACTGGATGTATAGATTTTAGAAGTATTGAAAAATACTGTAGTTTAATACACTTACACATCGTCTTTATCCCAGAATGATTTAATTTTTCGGGACATTTTATCTATGCTCTTTTTCACTGTAAAATGAGTGCGATTATCTTTCACTTATCTAATCCAGGAGAAGAATTTGGCGATCATGACTCAAGCTCGAGTTGTGTTGCAACTTCATTTCCGTAATCCAAAGCTTATCCCCCAAACCCAGGGGTCGGCAACCAGAGGGCCGCATGACTTTTCCATGCTTTAGTGCTACTCACTAAGCATTATAATTTTTCTAACTATTTTTTTCCTTTTAATTTTTAATAATAATATTTATATTTGAATAAAAAAAAAAATTATTTATACTACCATTACAAAACATCCGACTGTGCAGCATGCTTATAAATATTTTTTTTTTTTTTTTTTGTAAATAACCCACTGTCCAAAAAAGATTGCCGACCTCTGTGTTAATCTATTTAGCTCCAACAAACATGACACATATTTAAATTTCAAATTTTTTTTTTGAAAAGCTTTTTATTTATAATTTTATCTTTTTTTTTCTCCACAGGCATTTTCGCAGCGAGCACGGACTACGTTACCGTTTCGAAGTGTTAGTAACAGAACTGGCGCAAGCAAAAACAGACGAGTACCGTGCAGCGCTTTTAGCTCTTGCTAATTGCCTGGTGCTTGGAGCTGAGACTCCCCTGCAGAGGCATCGAATCCGCTCTGAACTATTAGGTAGGCTATAAACTCTTTTAGGGAAAAACAATTCAAAGTCAAGAAAATAAAAATATAATCTTGAGGATTCATTCTATTTCCAACGTTAAAAACTCTGCTTTGGTTTTAACTAAAATCAACTTAAAAAAATTCAAATATTAAAAATACGTAACTGGAAGCTGTAACTTCCGTTAAATGAATATTGACACTCTTTTTGTATTAAGAATATTTTTGAATATATAGGTATTTATGTCGCTCTATGGGAAAGACTTAAATGCACATATCTATTAGATAAGTTAAAAAGGGGATGAATGGGGTGAAGTAAGAGATAAGAAATAAAAATAGTGAAGGTCATTGAACTCGAAGGTGCTCTGGTTTCTTATCAACATACTGATAATTATTAAAAATAAATATAACCCCCGTAGTTCTGAGTATTTAGTGGCATTTGTTAAATAAATTGAATTAAAATGACCGGGGAAATAACAATCTAAATAATTAATTTCTGATTTTCGGGATGGTTGATTACCCAGGCAAAGGCGGATCCAGAGGTGTTTCTCGGGGGGGGGGGGGGCAATCTGGTGTGACTGGTCGCACAGCACACAATTTTTTCTTAATTTCGGTAATTTAAAGGCGCATTCTGTACTTGTTTGCCAGAATATAAATACAAATCAAATTTTTAAGTAATAATTTTTAAAATTTTACATTAAAAATAAAATTTTTTTCGAAAAATTTTTTTTTTTCAAATCTCGGGGGGGGGGGGATAATTACCCCTTTACCCTCCTTATATCCGCCCTTGTACCCAGGTCATATAGGGTCTGGGGCAAATATAAATAGTGTTTTTTTTTTTTTTTTTTGAGCAGATATCAATAAACCATCTCCTTCCCCAATGAGGATTTTCAATACAAAATTTATTAAACATGCATGCAAAAAAACTTAGCTTCTTAATTTCTATCTGAAATTCGTTATTTAAATATAGTAAAAACATTCCCATAAATGGGACATGAGGGGTGGAAAACAATGAAAACATGCGCCGCCATTTTATTTTGTCTACTTGTCATATTTAACCTCTAAAATTCAGCATAATATCATTTAAAATATCTATTCGATTTTTTATTCATTTAATTAATGTATTAAAAAAAAAACAAACAAAATTATTTCATAATGAAACAATATGCAAGTCCAGATTCCAAAACTAATCTACTCATTTCTTAAAATCATACATAAAACAAAAACATTTAAATCTTTTTAGATTTCCGAAATATAGGTTAATAATTAATGGTAAAATCTTTGTTGAAAAAGAAGACATAGCAGAGGCATTAAAATAAAGAAGGAAGATATTAGAATAGGAAGGACATAATTTCTCGGATTTTCTCTTCCTTAAATTCATTAGAATGACTAATTGATTGACGAAAACGATTCCCGCCCGATTAGATACCTCTAGTATCAATGATAAAGCAACTTTTTTTTTTTATCTTTGACTTTGATTTTTAAAATTGAATCATACTCTTTTTTTTAACATTAGATTCTTTTCGAATTATTCATTTCATTAATATTATTTATTACATACATCTATTATTTAAAAAAAAAACAAGTTAGATAAGATTGTCTAAATAATACTGTAATTAATTCTTGCATTTGATTTGACACAGGCGTTGGCTTCGGACGTGAATTAGCCGCTCTGCAGAGCGCCAAAATGGCTCCTTCGCCATCCGTCGCGATCCAGCTATCCGTCTGGACAGAAAATCTTCACGAAGATGCCCTCACCCTTGAGCCCGCTCAAATGTATTCGCATCAAATGCTTTTTGATCAGATCTTTGAGCGTTGGGCCGATTCACCAAACGCCGCACATTTACATGCTTTGTTGGTCAATTTGGCTAACCTCAACACCGAAGACCCAGCTGTGTAAGTATTTATCAATTTTATTTACTGCAATTATAACGTTCTCTATTATTTAGTTTCTTATTTCAAATTTATATTTTTCCCCTTCTTATTTTATTTATTCATTTTTTATTGTTCTAGTGATGAAATTTGGGAATCATTAGAAACCCTTACGACAGATCTTTGTTGGTATGGACGTAAAACCCGAACAGTTAGAACAAGAGACTCCACAACACAAACACATGATGGTGTTGGGCAAGGTATTTCTTGGAGACGTTCAGCTCCAAAACGAATTATAAATAACCGTCATATGGCTACTCAATACGAGCCAAACCCTGGACATTCTATTGCAGTACAAACTGATTCAATGGTTAGTATTAAAAGATGTTAAATTATCCTTAATTTAAAAAGTCAATTCCTTTCTCTGATATAATGCTTAATATACAAGAGAATTTGACTTTGATTACGTTTAATTAAATTTTCATTAATTGTATTTTTCCTTTTCAGGAGGACACAATCTCACAAACTTTACTAGAAGAGTCATTTAAATTTCCATCATCACCTCTAAATACACAAAAAGATAGTGCTCTTTTACCTGAAACATCAAATTTATTCTCTGAGGATAAAAGTCTTTTAACACCAGAACCAATAAAATTCGAATCTTCATCCCCATCTCCGCCAAGTCCGTTAGGTACCCCAGTCTCAACAACACCATCTCCAATTTCTCGTGAAAACATAAAAGTTCATAAGATTAAGAAATTGGATTTACTCTCATCATCTGAAGTGGCTGGTCCACTTACATCAAATATTACTCCTAGTACACCTGAAATGGCTGGTCCATCTCTGCTTTTATCTGAATCTAAAAAGTCAATTCCTCCTCCACCTCCAATGCCAGATATGTGTTCGTCTTTTACATCAATAACAAGTACACCAAGAATCCCTTCTCCTTCTCCATTTCTAAGTACAGCACCATGTACACCCCCACCTCCTCCACCAATGCCAGATTTGTGCACACCTGGAATTCCTCCACCATCTCCTTTCCCTGCAATGTGCACTCCTCATTCCTCATTATCCGATCAGACAGCACATATACCACCACCACCCTCCTCCCCCTCCAATGCCTGGAACTCCTGGAATATTTCCTCTATCTCCTCTTTCTTCATCATTTTCTAGCACCCCGGGAAATCCCCCTCCTCCCCCTCCAATGCCTGGAACTCCAGGAATTTTTCCTCTTTCTCCATTTCCTTCATCAAACTCAGGGACGTTTAGGTTCCCTCCGCCACCACCTCCTCCACCAATGCCAGGTACCCCTGGAATTCCTCCTCCACCACCAATGCCAGGTACACCTGGAATTCCTCCTCCACCACCACCAATGCCAGGTACCACTGGAATTCCTCCTCCACCACCACCAATGCCAGGTACCCCTGGAATTCCTCCTCCACCACCACCAATGCCTGGAATGACTGGAATTCCTCCACCTCCACCTCCATTTCCAGGAACACCAGGACCTCCTCCACCTCCAATGCCGGGTACACCGGGACTTCCTCCACCCCCTCCTCCCATGTCAGGATTAATATCCACGCCTAATGGTGAGAGTATTGAACCGATTATTCATCCAAATATCATTTCTGGTTCAATGACAATACCAACAAGAAGGCCTCAATTCAACCATGTTGATATGAGAAATTACACAATGCCAAAAAAGAAACTCAAACTTTTAAATTGGACTAAAATTCCCAATCACGCTTTAAGTAAGTAAAAGTTTCACTCAATAAAACATTTACCGTATATATTTTTTAGAATGAGTAAATAATTTTATTTTTAAATTTTGCAGATAATTCCGTTTGGGAATTGATATCGTACAGAAGACCAGAGCCCCGAAAAATCGACATGTCCCAAATGGAGGAGTTATTTTGTCAAAAACCAGCCGGCACAATGGCTAGTGGGACGCGGCCCAAGTCCGCCCCGGCTTCTCTTGCGCCTGTTTTAGTCAATCTTTTAGATAGCAAACGAAGTTTAGCTATCAATATATTCCTAAAACAATTTAAAACAGGTCCAGCATCAGTGATAGAAGCTATCAAAAAAGTCAACACGAGTTTTTTTAATGGGGTGGACAGACTACGAGGACTTTTATCCATTTTACCTCAACCAGAAGAGGTAAATTCAAAGATTTTCTACTAATATCAAACATGATATCATAGGCTAAGATTTTTATATTTTTTAGAGAAATCTTTTAATATCTATCAAAAAGTCGATATAATATAAATTCTCTCAAAAAAAATGCACATACTGTATTTGTTGTATACCATAGTTGTGTAAATAATTTTTATTTGTATTTTTCTTTCCACAGGTAACCTTAATCCGAAATTATTCAGGCCCTCCAGACAGTTTGGGTATTGCTGAAAAATTTTGCTCAGATGTCATAAAAATACCAGGTTTTAAACTTCTAGTATCAACTATGGTTCAGGTAATTAATATTATACATTATAGGCTACTAAAATAAAAGACAACTTCTTAGTTTTTACTCTCAAAACCCAGATTATTAAATATTGCATTAAAAAAAATTTCTTTTTTGTATTTTTTCAGAGAGAAGATTTCGAACAACAATTATCAGAGTTGGGACCGAAATTGGCGAATATTGAACGCGTGTGTTCTGATTTGTGCTCAAATAAATCGCTCATGGACGTTTTTGTATTGATCCTTGAATTGGGCAATCTGTTAAATGCTGGGAGTTACGCTGGTAACGCGCGTGGCTTCCGGTTGAGCGCTTTACCAAAATTACTAGACACACGCGCTAATAAACCTCCTATGACCTTCCTACATTACGTAGTGCAACTCTGCGCCGAGCAGCCAGGAGGTCTCGATTTTATCAGAGAACTCGCACAAATCCATGCCGTGTCCGCGTATGTATTTTTTTTATTATCTTTATAGCCTATTTAGAATTTTGTATTTTTCATCTTAATTCACAAGTTAAAGGTCATGATGAATTCGTTCATTAAATGAACTTTTGATTTTTTTATTTATAAACTTGGCAAAATGGGGAGTACTTTTTGGAAAGGTATTTGAAATATTCCTTCTCAGGGAACCTCTAAATTATACGTCCAGGAGTAGTCACTCTAGATGCCGTTTATACTTAAAAGCTTGAGGGAAGGAACGCTGCTCTTTTTCTAATAAATTATACGGGCCCGATCTCACCGTCTTTTCTTTTTCATTTTACCTAAAATACCCTAAATTGTTTATCAATTTCATTCAAGATATAAATATGTAAAAATTAGGTTAAGAATTACATCCTACCAGTTAGATCAAAAAGATGAAAGATCCTTGTGGCGGGTTGCCTATCTACAGGCGAATTCATTTATTTTAAAATTATTGAAACTTGATAGATATTTATGAATTTATTTATGGAAGGAGAATGCTACAAATTTTGAAATTTTACCAACTTTAATAATAATTATAGATTAGTGCTACCCCTCTCCCGATATTTTTAATATTAAAATTCAGTTATGGTTTAACTTTGATTATTTATTTCTAACTAATTTTTAATTATTTATTTTTATTTTTAAGAATGAATTTTTCATGGTTGGAATCAGAAACAAGAAAATTCGCCAAAGAAACCAGAGGCGCGATTAAAGACCTGGAGGATGATAAGAATAATATAATTAAACATTTCCAAGGTAATTTCTTTCTCAACCCATTTTATTATTATTATTTTCTTTCATTTTTTTTTAAAAGAAAATCAAACGCTGAAAATTTTGTTAAAATAAAGGATAATTCGAAGAGGGATGAAATAAATATTTATTATATCGTAAATTATTTATTTATACATAAATATTGAGGTCAGCGGTTTCCATTAAATATGCCAGTACGCTACCTCACGCCTTCCAGATTGGAAACCGTTAATTTAGGCAATAAACGCATTTATGAAATTAGCTTAATTCGGGTCTATCAAATTTTATTATTTA
>JAKCPI010028926.1:0-10927 GCA_023213315.1 Euborellia annulipes | reverse complement strand
TTAGCCAAACGAGTTTAGAAAATCAACCCAAATTTATCCGAAATGAATCCACAAAGAATGAGATATGATTTTGTTATATTTATTTAATTTACTAGGTGACAGTATAAAGGGAAATTTATGCCCTTCACCAGAGGCATAAACAATTGAATTTTATAGTTTCGTGTACGTGTATGATTACACGCAGTGTCAAGTTGATTTTGAAGTCAATAATACGAAATTAGTAAAGAAAGCGAAGAAAGCAACTTTAGCAAGTCCACGAGTGTGGAACGCGAAAACGCGACTTAATAGTTTGATACCTGTACGCTATACTCGCGATAGATTTTTTATGTAATGTGATAAAAATAGATATATAAAACAATAAGTATTATATATAAACATGATAGTAACATTGCATCAAATATAAGTTAATACTTAATTATGACACATTTGAGTAAAAAATCGCACGGTGCCTCTAATCATCTGGCCCGTGACTGCATGCAATATGATGAAAATTGTCAAGTTGAAGATCAATAGCTAACCCAAAGGGAAGTCCCTCGTCGGTTGTGGATCCTGCAGGAGTGGCGGCTGTAAATTCGGGTGGCGGAGGAACCACTAAAGATATCATCAGCGTCGATTTCGCCTTCTAACGGAGGCGGCAATTGGGCAAATGACACGGCGTGGGGAGTCTGGGCCATGGTGGGTCGCGCCTCCCACTAACTCCCTGTACCCCCAACACCGACCGTATTCGAAGACATATTCACCATGTGATGGGAGAGATTGACACCCGTCATGATGGAACCTCCTCCTCCGGGGCCGATCGTGATCACTGTCGTTGTGCCACGTAGCCGAGAACTAAAAAAGAGAAATTAAAATTTATAAACGGGAAGTTGAGGAATAAAATTTAAATAAGGATATGATATAAATAAAGAACAGGATATATTAATTATAGAAAGCATAACAATTTAGGAGTTTTGTTTTAATGATGATTTTCTAGAACAGGCAAAAAAAACTCATTTTTTTTCGAAGTTGTAATAGAGCGGAAAAGTTGCTATTATTAATTATATATACAAAAAAGAAAAAAAAAAATATAAAAATCTGTTGACATCTTCCGGTCGCGCATAGGTCCTAAAGTTTGACAAAATTTGAAAATATGGGGTATAGATTGGTTAAGAGCGATATTTTTTTTTGTTTTTAATTTTTGAATTCACACTACAATAATTAATAATGTTCTTATGTTCAAAAATAAAAAAATACTGTAACTATTACGTTAAAAAAAAGAATATTAAAGATATTAAAAAAAAACTCGTAAAAATGTAACTTTTGATTATTTTGTCAAATTTTGGAGCTATTAATTGGCTCTACCTGCTCCTTTCACTATTAAACTGGCCCAAACACTCTCAGTTTTAAATGCGCAGTTAGACTGTATTAAAAAACTGTACAATAAACTGAACTGCAAGTGTGTGAAATAGGGTTATCGAAAAGTTTTTAATTCAGTCTTGTCAGTTTTTCTTTCTCTCCCTATTTGTTTGTTTTTTTGTCTTCTTCTTTTGTTCTTTTTTTTTTCTGTCCTTTTTTCCTCTTCTTCTTCTTCTTCTTCTTCTGTCTGTCTGTTGTTTTTTTGTGTGTGTGTGTGTGTGTGTTCTTTTTTGTTGCTTTTTTTTTTTCCCCCCCCTCTTTCTCCCTTCTTCTTTTTTTTTTTTTTTCTTTCCTCTCTTTTTTTTTCATCTTTTTTTTTTCTTTCTTTTTCTTTTTCCCTCTTGTTTGCCTTCTCTTGTCTTCTTTTTCCCTTTCTTTTCTTTTTTTTTTTTTTTTTCCCTTTTTTTTTTCCTCTCTCCCTCTTCTCTCTTTCTCTTTTTTTTTTCTCCTTTCTTTTTCTTTTTTCTTTTTTTTTTTCTCCCCTCTTTTTTTTTTTTTTTTTCCTTCTTTTTTTTTTTTTTTTTTTTGTTTTTTTTTTTTTTTTTCCCCTTTTGTTGATTTGTCAACAACGTAAAAATGAGCAGAAAAAGAGAAGCTGTGTGTGTGTGTGTGTGTTGCCTAAATGCTATTTCAGTTTTACTTGATGATGAGGTCCAAAGAAAAAAGCTGCGGCACAATGTATCGCAGAGCTCAGGAAGAGAAGGCAGGTTTCGATAAATTCAAGGAGCAACAAGTTTTTTTTTTGACGAACATGCCAAGGCGAAGAAAGACAGACGTATAACTTGCGCAGTTTACCGGAGCAAAAGAGGGTCCAGACGCTCAGGTTTGAGAACTGAGTTAAAGAATTTATTTGAAGTTTTTTTTTATGGCTGATTGTATTGTTTATAGGTAGAGTTAAAATAATTCAAAACTGCACAGTTCACACAGTTTATCGCTCAGGCATGATGTGATAAACTGCGAAGTCAAAATGAAAGTGTGTAGGTCGCTTCAGATACAATGTTTCGGCTACTCATTCTGTGAACATTATATTTATTTAATATAAATCTCAAGAACACTATGTTTGTATATGAAGTACACTTGAAAAAGGCTGACAGGGACTTGAAGAAGGTAGAGTGGCCGAAACGCTGTATCTTATACAAATTACCCGATTTTATATATACCTGGCCCCGTCTCTTGGAAGTGTCGTAGCCATGCCCCGAGGACCAGCTGTCATAGTAACGACAGCTGCTGTGGTCGAAGTAGAGGTCGCTGAGACGATGGCTGCTGCTGCGGCGGCTGGATCATCAAAACCAGTTGGAGGTCCAACTGGAATTTCCTGATCAGAACTCACTCCAGATGAAGAGTTGTCACCATCAACGTCAGCACGCAATAAATGACCTCCTCCTGTTGGTGGGCCAGCACCGTGTGACACCGACACCGTTGTCGTACCCGGCGCCGTCGATCCGGTCATTCCTACATCAACAAACACTATTAGTGCTTAAAAAGACAACTATTTATGGGATAAATAAAGAATAATTCAGTACAAGGTGAAACATGTGATTAATTGTATTATACAGGAGTTCTTAAACTGTGTGGATGGTCTTCCAGGGATCCTCAAAATGGTTGCTGGGGGTCCGCAAAACAACCAATATTTTTTAAATAACTATTAAACAATGCTGGCATAAGTAAATCTTCGTTATAAACATTTACGTCATCCAGTGAACATTCCATGGATATAAAAAATATTATTTTGTTATATAGCATTGAAGTGCTTTGTACTGAAGAGCAAAGCTGTCTATTTTTACTCCTAGTTTACTATTGAACCAAAAATTCAAATATCCATATATATATATATATATATTATACCCTATACACCAAGAAATTCATACTGATTCAAATATCAAGCTTGGAGGGTGACATTAAATGCTTACAGTTAAAAAGGGGCCTGCGAGAAAAAAAAAGTTCAATAGGAGTCCGCGAACGTCACAAGTTTAAGAACCCCTGCTATAATGTATATATTAATATCCTAAATTAAAGTGTCCGTTGGAGAGCAGAATTAAATAGTTTTTATATAATAGTTAGAATATTTCGACTGCTGAGAGTTATAGTTGCGAAAGTCCGAAAATTCAATATTTGAGTTTTTTGAGTGCCAAAGTGGGGAAAATATATTTCCATTTTTTGCTATTGATTTTGGCCTTTTGAATTGTTGCCCAGCTAGTAAATGTATATAATTATAAAACTTTCAAACGCCTTTTCTCGAATTGATGAATTTCGGACTTTTGCCCCTATGATTCTCAAGCCTGTGATTTGTCGTTTTGTGATAATGCAAGTTTGTTGGCCTAAGGTATTTTTTATTTTTTTTTATATTTCTTGGATCATTAGAAATTTTTAATGACGATTTTACTAGGTTTCATTAGCTTTTATAAAAAATGAATTTAAAAAAAAAAACACCTCTGAAAGAACCTAAACGTCGTATAACAGCATAAAATATATAGTATATTGTATAGATGAAAGTGGGGGCAGCTTAGTGAATTCGTATATATATATATATATATATCGTATATATATATATATATTTTATTCGTCGCAACTACATCCACAATCTAGAATAATGGCATGAAAGTGAAAAATGAAAATTTCTCTATATGTAAATGGTCAATTATCAAAATCCTATTCAAGAGTTCAATCGAGTTTTTAGGTACAAACCAATTTTTAGAGACCTCTGCAACATTATCATTAAAACAGTAATATTTTTATTAGATAAATAAAAAATTTACTATTCTATTTAATAATAATATAAATGATGAATGAATTTAATTATGAATCAGTGGCGTAACTACCCCCACGATGATGTAGAGTACAATCATTTGGGTTATTGTTTTTATTGTATTTTCCCCTTTTAAGCGAGTTTGACATCAAAATATTCAATCCTTTTGCACCCTTCCATTTTATACATATATTAGACGCAAAAGTAAGTAGTTTCGCCACTGCTAGAAATATATGATTTGCATATTCGAAAGTCTAATAATAAATAAACTACTAAAGACTATTACTAAACCATTTAGTTCTTTTTTTAATACTTACTAACACTCTACAAAATTTCTTCAATTGATGCATTGAATTAAAACTATAAGAGTAGATAGATAATAAAATTCACACCGAGAAAATTTGTAAGAATAACAGATAGAATAAACAAATAAACACACCATCATTCTCTCTACTTGAAATACACTTTCTCATGCTTAAAATTTATTCATTTTTTTATTATTTTTTTTTAATAACAATAAGAGGAAAAAAATCTATAACAAAATATTTCATTTATTTTTGTAACTCACCGAGATTTCCTATTAAAAATCTACGTTTTTATCATAATAAAATGTAATACTATATTTTAAAAAATAGACGTTTTTCTCTATTAAAATACATATAGTAAATATAACATAAAAATTAATTCGATAAAATAAAGATAATATTTTTCAAAAGAAAATTTAGTTAATACTCGTAAAGGTTGGAGATTAAGAGTTCGATCTGACCATTCATTACCACACCAAAATCGAAACCAAGAACTTGTTCCAAAATTCCTCTTGTGCTCTAATCAATACCAGATCTAAGATTTAAATCTACGAATCCACCTACAGACGGACAGGCACACAGACCAATTTGCGGGACCCACTTTTTTGGACTCAGGGGACCTCAAAACATGCATATCCAACAAAATCTAGACATCGAATTTTTTAAATGATCGCAATACTTTCTCTCTTTATATATTTCATATATAGGGTAAGAGAAAGTAAAAACAAATAAATACTATTATCGTTTTTATTGCTTCTGATTTCATTTTTAAATTTTTTATTTTATCGAATTAATGAATGGGGAAGATGAAATTAACATATACAGTAAATACCTATAGATAGTAAATAGTTATTCACTTTTTAGAAATAAATACCTTGAGTACTTGCAGCTGTCGCTGACGCCAAAAGGAAATCATTTGGATAAGATTTCGAGCTTTTCAGTTGAGTACGTACTTTTTGAATCTCTTCTACACTAAAACTATGAGGTAAGGTTGAAGACGAACTCCCAGACGTTGAGGTACTTCCTAGAAACATTTGGTGTATAAAATGAAATGGCATTTTATTATTTATTAATCTAAGATGAAGATAGAAAGAGAAAAGAAGGAATAAAAAAGTAAAACTTAAAGAAATTAATGTATCTGTTGCAATAAAAATAATATGTTAAGAAAATAAAAAATTTTCTTTTACGATAGAAAATATTATAATAGAAATTTCAAATAATTACAGATTATTATAAAATTAAATTCTATCGTTATTTATGAATATATCAATTTGAATTCATTTTTTTGAATGAAAAATATTGTATATACAGGTATATATGCCAGTACATCACAAAATACTTTTTTTATATAAATGTAAAAATTTTAATTTGCTCAGGTATTAGAAAAGGCAGTCGAAGTTATGGTTATTGTTGAAAGAGTTCTCAGATTTTAAAAGCAAAATATAAAAATGGTTTTCAGATATCAAATTTTTAATTAAATAAAATAAATCTGATTATTTTCCCTTTACAAATTAGATATATCCATTTCTTAATCCACTTTAGTTTTTAATGAATCATGATTTGTGAAATAAAAATAATAAAAGTACATCAAAAAATTCAATTATATATATATATATTAGCATTAGTAGTTTTAAATTTTAATAAACCAATTACTATATATAATCTATCATTATATAAGCAATCCTATCAAATTCCAAAAAATCAAATTGAAAATGTCACTACTAAGATCAAAAATATTTTTTTTGAAAATTTCTCTTACCTTTTGATTTCGATAATATATATTTTTGTTAATATTAACAGTAAAAAATTGTTTCAAATTCACTCAAAAATGCAAAATTATTCTACTCTAAGGAGAAAGAAAATGAATTTAGAGAGATAGAGAGAGAGAGAGAGAAAGGAAGAGGAGAAAAATTGTCATTTCTAACTGACCTCCACTCGTTTCTTGTTGGCCGATTTGTGTTGCCGATGTTTGTGACTCTTCTGGACCAACACCCGCTGTTTCATCTTCACTCTCATCGACTTCGTCTTCACTTTCACTCAGTGAGTAATCGGGCTCGGGGATAGGCGGCGCCACTCCTGCAGCTGCAGCTGCAGCGGCGGCAGCAGCGGCTGCTTTGGCTTTGGCTAATTTCCCATTAGGCCGGAATGGTTGGGCGTAGGTGGGATTAGTTGGTGTCGAAGCGTTATTGTTGTTGGTAGGTGTCATACCCGTAGGTGGTGGGGACATTGTCGTTGTCGATGGCGTCCCGGCCGAACATGTTGACGATTGTTTGGTCAGGGTGCCAGCACGGACACTCTGCGATTTACGAACCTGTAAAATTTAAAAAAATCTTAAGAAAATTATAAAATTTCAGATTTGTTAAAATGTAATTTTTGTTTTTCCAAACGCAGATTAGAGAAATATGAAAGGAGAGAATGTCAATGAACAAAAACGAAAACATCGTTATAATAAAAATCTGCTGTGTATGGTAGCACAGAACACAACTTTCCCTTAACCCCGGTAATCGAAAGTTGTGTACGATGCTTGTCACACTAGATTTTTTGAGTCGAGATATATTTAGTTTCCCATTTCCAAACTTACGTTTTAAATGTTGACTGCTTGAAATAAACAATGGTTATTTTTCAAAATTTTAATCTAATATTTGGATATTTTATACACAATAGAGAATTCTAAATAAATACCGGTAGAAAATTTCAAAATTGGAAATTTTTTTTAAATGTGTAAAAAGTTCCATAGAGGATCCCCTTTTGAATCTAAATTAACATGCAAATCCCCATAGGGATTTAACTTTGACCCCTGGAAGGAAGAGCCAGAAACTAAATTTGAAAAATCTTAAATACTACACCAGTAAAGTGTACTTCAAACAATTTCCAGGGCAAAATGAGAATTTACATTTTAAACAGGATTTAAAAAATAATTGATTTAGGAATTTTAATTAAAATCATTAGAGCCAATTTTGAGAAAACCGAAAAAAACTGAAAAACTACTTCAGTAAAGCATTAGTACTTTTTGACCGATTTTGTCCAAAAGCTTATTTTGAGTGCCCGGGAGGGTCTCTAACATGGGCCTAACTGGCCCCCCCGCCCCAGAAAGCTCCCGGACCCAAGAAAGAATGAGTGAATATGTGGCCTTCCAGGCCAGGATGGCTGGTCCCATGGCCCCCCAGCGAGGATGGTTGTTCCCATGGCCCCCCCCCCCAGCAAAATTTTCTAGTTACGCTCATGGTCCCTAACTTAAATAACAAATTTCAATCCCGTATTTCAATTCCTTCATGTTTACAATCGTTACACACAGACCCACAGAAAGACCAATTTTGCGGGACCCACTTTTTTTGGACTCGGGGATCTCAAAACATGCATATCCATCAAAATCTCGACATCGAATTTTTGACATGATCGCAATACTTTCACTCTATATAATACATTTTAGGTAAGAGAAAGTTATAATGATATATGATAATTCTTACGTGAGATCGCCCACCGTGTGAAGGCAAGGAACGTGATCTAAATCCAACTGTCTTAACATCTTCTGGACTTGCATAAAGTTTGGCATTAGCTGCCGGTCGAAAACTAGACATGACATCGTTACCAGTCCCATTCTCATCGACGGTAGCTGAAATATTATTCGTTCCAACAGAATTCGATGATGCTGTCTCAGGTAATCCAGGAGAACCAGGCTGAAATAAAATAAAAAAAGTTATCAATCACAATTTGATCGATTTTCAAATTTTTCAATTAAATGATTAACTTACGCCAGTTGCCCCAGTATTGGCATATTCACTCTTGGTAGTTGACCTTGCAACATCCACTTTGACTACTTGACCGACAGGAGGTGGCGGGGGGAGGATGCGTGGGGGAGGTAGCGGGGCTGCTGGTCGTAACAACGCTTGCTACAAAATAAAAACAACAAACGAACATTAATGCAATTCTCTTTTAATTGCTTAAAATGTATAGAGAGAAAGTATTGGATTCATATCAAAAATTCGATGTCGAGATTTTGATGGATATACACTTTTGAGGTCCGCTGAGCCCAAAAAAGTGGTCTGTCTCTGTGTTAGAGGGTGTCTGTCTGTGTTCTATTTAAAGCATGAAATTGAGCTAGGAGGTTGAAATTTAATATTCAAGTTAGACACCTCCCTGAGGCGTGAAAATAAGCTTTTAATCCAAATCGACCAAAAAGTATTAGTAGTTTACTGATGTACTTTTTCATTTTTTTTTTCGATTTTCTCAAAATTCGCTCTAATGATTTTGATTAAAATTCAAAAATCAATTATTTTTTAGATGCTCTTTAAAATGTATATTCTCATTTTGCCCTGAAAATTGTTTGAAGCACTCTTTACTCTTCTGCTTCATAGGAAAGATAGGAGAAATGGTTGCTATGGTAACAAAATATAAATATTTTCCCATGTTTATAAATTTGACATTTTGAATTCTAATATATTGGCGGAAACTAAATATATCTCGACACAAAAAATTGGTGTGGCAACTGGTATTACACAACTTTCTTTTACCAAAGGTAAGAGAAAGTTGTGTGCTGTGCGACCAGTCACACCAGATTTTATTTTTAAAGAATATGTAAATATTTTTCAAATATTATTAATATATATTTGTGAAAAATATGTTCAATTTTCTTACTAGAGTGGTAACATCTTCTTGACTTCGGTGGCCTTTAGTCCATAGAGTTGGAGTGCCATAGAGACCGCCTGCATGGACGAGATCAGGCGTACTATGAAAGTCCCTATGTAGAAAGCCTTCTCCACCTCCAGCAACGAAGCCTCCAGGACCATAAGCTCCTAAGATTGCACCGCCTTGAACGTTGGCAGGACCCACTCCTCCAGTGCTGCTTCGTGATGCTCCGAAGCCAAGAGAACCCAGGAACCGAACTCGACCACTCCCCTAAACAGAATGAACAAGATTATATTATACAAAATAAGTCTATGATAGAAGTATGAAATATATAATACAATAATTACCTTTCCTTTGCTACGTTTCATTTCCGCTACACTTGCATAAACGCGTGGCGTACGAGCGGCCGGGGAACCAGGTTGCGACATGTTATTTTGGAAACGAGAAGTCATTACACCCTCTGCACTTCCTGCGCCACTGCCACTTCCACTTCCGCTGCCTCCACTATTTCCACCACCTCCTTGCTGCCTTTGAAAAAGTTCTTCCAATTCCGCTGCTGTAATTCTAGACGAAGTCGGTCGAGCACGAATTGATGCCGTCCGGGGTTGAACTGGTGTGTTACTTCCTACAATATCAAAGGTGAGTTTTTTTTAGAAATAAAAAACTATTTTTCAACCCCTTATAATAGAGTGGTTCTCTAAGCACAAATAAAATTCAAAGTCTTGCTCAAAGATTTAGATGAAAATTCAACTTATTTTTACTTTAATTAAAAAGCTCTTCAAGTTTGTATTTTCTCTTTCTGCTCTAAGCAGAAAATGTGTCATAGTTATTAAATAAGGAAATCCTTTGCATCAACTTCACCAAAGTAAATAATAATAGCAAAATAATATGAAAATCTCACCGCCGGATCCATGTTGATGATGAACAGATTCAGCAGATCCACTTTTAGGTCCAGCTGATGCTACAGAACATCCACTCTCATCATCGACATCCTTATCTAAAGACGATGAGGCTGTTGCGTTTGCAGAACCACTTCCACCTTCTGTTATAATTCGTTTAAAGATGAAAAGTGAATAAACAATTAGTAAAATAAAATCGAGTATTATATTATTAATATGAAAATGAAAGTGCGCTGAGGGATGAAAGAGACATACAAGGAATTAATGGATTTTAGGTTAGCAAAGACAGATCAGGGCAGATAATGTCCTTTCTCTTTCCAATTTTAAATATTTTCAAACTTCTTATAGAAAGTTTACATTATACTCTATGATAAGAGATATCTTTATATAATTATCAAATAATTGAATTTTAAAATCATAAAATATATTTAGTTCATTTAGCAGCAAAATTATTTAACGAAATTGCAAAATTTTAAGCCAACAATGAATAATTGTGAAACTAGCTACAATTGATTGGACTTTATATATAAAATATATATTTTATATATAAAATATTTTTAAATATATAAATTTAAAAATAATTGATTAAAAATAACTAAACAACATATTTGAGCCTCAATATACGTAAATAACAATATTTTTATAATATTCCATAATATTTTTTTATAATATTCCATAGATGGGTGCCATTTTGTTAATTTACTTATAAAAATTAAAATACGTATATTAAAATTTAAAATAAATAAAAAGGCTACTAGGAAAAATTATTTAACACAATTGCAAGTTATTCATTATATTGAGTTAACAATTAATATTTTATATTATACGTAAATATAATTTTATGTAAGCCTTATTAACCTTAAATAACCCCTTCCGGGAGGTTTATGATTTGATCGTTGTTCAATGTAAAAAATAAAATAAAATTAAAATTATAAAAAGAAATTTAAATTAATTAA
>JAKCPI010028925.1:0-17438 GCA_023213315.1 Euborellia annulipes | reverse complement strand
AAAAAAAAATCTAAAGATTTCAAAGCCCCACTTAGAAGAGACGAAGCTAAAAAAGAAATTCTATTTTTGTCCATGAGAGGCCACCGTTAAAACAATGTTAAAAAAAGAATATAACCCTCAATTATTCATTAATCATTTTTATATTCAACTTTACAATTTTTAAACTGGATATTAATTTTATTTACATGTACTGTTTTGTAATATTAATTTTGTTTATTAATAATAATCATTGCATTTTATCAATTATTTATTCCAAAGCTATTTTATTTATAATATATAAAAAATTTGTTTATTTTTTTACTATTAAAGAAGAAATTCATTTGACTTACCTTGCATTCGACTAGATATAAAAATATTTCGATTTTACATATTCAACGGATTTTTTTAAATTTCTGGTTTGCATTGGTTATTTCTTCTTTTTTTTTATAATTAATTTTGGTTTAACTAATTGCAAGCAAGCAACAGTTTCATTCTATTTTAATTTCCTTTTAAATATCTTTATATTCTTTTAATTTATCAATAAACCGCCATCATTAATTTTTAAATTTCTTTTTTTTTTTTTTGTTTAATCATTTGCAAGGTAACCTAATTCATTTAAATTTTTGTCAATTTTCCTGTCACGCGATCATGGTATCATATTTAGAGCGCATACATTTAGATAAATTTATTCCTAATCTGTTGTGTTGTTTTACAGGTAATCGATGCCCTGATGGCCCTTCACGCCAAAGAAGTCGCAACGGCTGATCGAGTGCAGACTGCAGTTCGACGATTCGGTCCCGCTGCTGCCTCCATCATCGAGCCTCCTCCTCGGGATCACGAACAAGCTCTTCTTCTCTGGGTGGGTGCCCACACACAATTCATACCCTCTTCGAATTGGGTACATGATCACAAAAACAATGAATCATTATTACCTTGGAAAGAAATATTGTTTTAATTTGATAAAAAAAAGGGCTAATTTTGTTAATCCCTCAACAAATGTTTATTAAGCTGTGGGAGCTCAATTCTTTTTTTATTTATTTAAGACAAGAACATATCTTGAAATGTCGTGATAATAAAACATCAGGGGTTCTCTCGCCAAAGATAATTCTTCTCTACCCACCAATTCAATTTTTTTTTTTCAACTCAATACTATAAACATATTTCACAATATAATCTAGAGGAAGTTGTCAAATTTAAAGAAATATATATAACAAGTCAGAGAAAAATAACCTCTAATGTTTAACAAAATCAAAAAACTTGCAAGAAAAACTCATCGAAACGAAATGTTTCTTAAAAAAAAAAAAATTGAAAACAATAATTTTTTAAAAGCACAAAACACTATTCGACTTGCCTCTTGGGGTCAAGGGTTCGCTTCCCGCCCAAACCAATCAATATTTATTTCAAATAAATTGACTACCAATCAATTGAAATATTTACATCTAGGGGCTGGATCTAAATGATCTCAGATGGCGAAAAAGAAAAAAGTACTTGAATAATTCTTTATTTTATTTATTATTTTTCTTCATACTATTTTCTAATAAAGTATAATTGTTATAAAACGTAATTGTATAGCTGAGATGTAATATTAATTGAGAAAATGAGCTGTAGTCTTTTATTAATTTATTTATTTGCACAGCTGTCGTTTCGGTTCCATGTTTGAACCATCCTCGGAACTGGCCAAAAAGAAAGTTCTGATTATGGTTAAAACATGGAACAGCTGACGTTTCAGTTCCATGTTTTAACCATCACCAGAACAGGAAACGTCAGCTGTGCAAATAAAATAAATAAATAAATAAAAAAAAAAAAACTATAGCTGCAATTTATCATTTGTTACTACCCTGTACTAATAAAGTAAGTGGGCACTAAGTTTTTGAATTGCCTTTGTTTAAAAAAAAAAAATTACATGTATTATTACTATTACTAATTTTTTTAAAAAATTCATTCAAAATTCAGTAGAGCCTTGCTAATCCGGCCTAAAGGCGGGACCGGCCTTGGGCCGGATTCTGAAAATTCATGATTTCGCGAAACAAAATTTATTTCTTCTCAAACTCAATTTTTCTTTTGTCGTTATTTCATTACAACAAATATAAATGCTAACAAAATAAAAAAATCTGAATTTGAGAATTTTTGTTGTTATTAATTTACAATTCATAATTTCATGTTAAACTAGGTTTATTTATGTAAATTTATAACGTAAATTTGTAGTAAGACTCTTTCTGTTGTATGTGAATTATGCCTGAAAGTCACAGAATGAGTGGCAAATAAAATAAACCAGAGTTCACTTGAAACAGTGAATTTTTGGATAAAATCTAACGGAAAATTGTTTATTATTGAACAGGTTCGTCGCGCCTGCATTGCCCGGCATACACCGCCCCCGAATGACCTCTTCGCCTTATCCGACGGTGTCGCCCTTTGTGCTGTGTGTTCCATCTATTGTCCAGAGACGATGCCCTGGTCAGAAGTTGAAACTGGAGGAGGCGATTCGATACCGCCACCGTTAGCCGCCTGTCTTCGAAATGCGGCACGATTAGATGCATTCTGTAGAGACAATCTGGGCGTCAGCGGTGCCATGTCCATCATGCATATGCGTCCTCAAGATCTGGCAGGTATATAATCAGGAGAAGTAATTATATTGTTTTCATCTGGTATTAAATAGTTTTCTCACCACAATGGATGATTTCAGAAACCGCAAGTTTTTTTATACTTTAAAATTTTTAGATATAATCTATAATAATTTACCTCCCAACAACTTTTTTTTTATTTTGGTGATTCATTCGACTTCTGAAGACATGTGCAAAATTATTTTTAATCACACATCCCTTCTTTTATTTGAATAAATGAAGACGAAGTTTTGTGGTGGCTTATTTGTAATTGCGCCTGTTTTATTATGTACGATGCTCTCATACACTTCTGTAATTAGGAAAGAATATACAGGTTGCTCCACTTTAATTCGAACAAAATTCAATTTGAAATTTCCGACTACGTGTGGGGCGTAGTTGAGAGGGGGCCGCGGGCCGGGCCGGGCGGGTTTTGGAGGCCATGAAAAAATTACGGGCGGGTACGGGTGGGTAGCAAGTCTAAATAAAATTATTTTATTTAAAAATTTCTAGACGTTCATTCATTTACTAAACTTCGGGCGGGTACGGGCGGGCCTGAAGTATGGTAAAAAATTAAGGGCCGGACACGGGCGGGAAGTCAAAAAAAAATACGAGCACGGGCCGTTACTGGCCAAAAAAATCGGCCCGTGCAGGGCTCTACTCCAAGCTGCTATAGAGGCAGCATGGATTTATTTATATTTTGATTATTATCTCTAATAAATGACTTTTGAAAATATCTTTATGTCCGGATTTAAATGGAGCACTCTGTATGTAAATAAATAAATAAAAAATAAAAGTCTAAATGGCCTCAGATCAGGGTGGTTCGGTTAAAACCACGGGTTAAAATCTGTTTTAATCGTCCTGGTTTTAATCCAATTTTGACCAGCGGTTTTTATTGAAATAAGCAAATAAATTTCAAATAGTATGCTTATATTTCGGGAAAATTACATAATTATATAAAACATAAATCATACATAAATGGAATATCTAAAAAACTAAACTTAAAATTAACTAAACATAAATTTTATATTTACAGGAATTTCTGACAAATAGTTTAATTAACAGATGAAAGTTATGAAACTTTCTCTTACATTCACTAATTGAAAGTTGTGTTCTGTGCTTGTCACACCAGATTTTTTGTGTCAGGATATTTTTCTTTTTTAATTAATTTAAGGCCTTTTTCGGCATCGGCACCTGCCGGTCTCAGATACGAAAAAAGACCTTAAAAGAACACTTAACTTAATTTAGAGAAAATGGCCTCGAGATTTTATTTATTTACATTTAAATTAGTTTGCTAATTATGACTAACAACTTATAATTGGTTTATTCTTCGTTAAAGACTTAAATGCTGTTCTCTCTAAAAATATCCATTTGGATCCCTGTAGTGGGCTCATTTGTTCGGAGTTAATCAATTTTATTTATATCAAACCTTTTTTTTGTCATTCTCCATCAATGCTATATGTGTGATGTATGCTTCACACCCACCCTCTGCAAATATTAGATTGTTTTTCTTTGTTAGACTTGATATTTCAGCACCACGTTTTTTCCAAAGTCAGTCCTTTTTCTTCATTCTCCTTAAATTCGCTGATAATTTTTTTTTTTTCTTAAGGTCTTTTTCGCCATCTAAAGCCATTTAGGCTCGTCCCTATTTATTTAAATTGAAATAAATTTTTGTTCCTTAAGATAAAACAAACAAGAGGCGAGTACTCTATCACCCTCGTAAAATTGAATGACTATTGAATTAAATTACAAGTAGGAAGAATTAAACAAATGTGCTTTCTTCTAAAGCCTTCGCCCCCTTGAGCATTTGGGTACAACGATTGTAGAAAAAAAAAAATTTTAAATCTATTTGCCATTTGACACAATACAAGGGTATTTTTAAGGAACGGTTTAATTATCATTCTAACATCAATTTTTTCAAAATCATCAATTCGAGGAATTAAAATAAAATTTTTTTATTTATTTTGTTTTGTCGGCTCTTTCGGCACAGTGGCGTAGCGAGGGGGGGGGGGGAGCAAGGGACCCCGGGCGCAAAACAAAAAATTGCTGGATAATTTTTGAAAAGAAATTAATGGCTGAGTGATAATCAACAGGAACAGGTAGATGAAGGCAGCCAGCAAAGAACAAAAACTTTATTTAAATATCGTTGACGTTTCGGGAATTCGTCGCTGCCATCTTCAGGACGATAACGATAATCCCGAAACGTCGACGATATTTAAATAAAGTTTTTGTTCTTTGCTGGCTGCCTTCATCTACCTGTTCCTGCTGGATAATTTTTATTTTTATTATAATTGATTTCTGGAAAATATATTTTAATTTAGTGCCAGTGTAATATAATTTTGCATATTTTACATATATTATTATATGGTTTTCGAATGGGGGTAGGGGGGCGCTAAAAAGGTATTGTGCCCCGGGCGAGGCACGCTACGCCACTGTTTCGACAGGTTGTTTCTTCATCGGGACAGGGACTGTGAAAAGAGCGACCTGCCCTCGAAAAGTCTAAAGCAATGGTTCCCAAATGGTGTCATTATAAAAAAATGAAAATTTATAAAAATTATAATTAAACCAATTGCAAAGCCCGCCTTCCCTGCCCATTTTTTGTCTTATTCTATTTTATTGAGTAGTATGGAGTATTCAAAATTAAGTTTGAGTCCATAATCATTGCGATAGCTAGCTCATTTGGTTGCGGAGATATTGAAGAAAAATTTTTTGATGCAGAGTGCATTTTTTTTTTAATCAAAAAAATCAACTCGACAGATTTGGAATCTATGAGCAACCGTGAGTCGTGTGGTGATAATTTCTTCGAAAAAGCCCGTTCCCCCGAAAAAACACTTTCATTTTAAAGTGGTCCGCGGGTAAAATTGAGGCTTAAAAGTGCTCCATGACTTAAATTGAGTTGGGAACCTCTGGTCTAGAGCAAGGAAAATAAAGAAGCTCAAAAGTTTTTTGTTTATGAATTCCAATTTTTCATAATCTTATCTTATTGCATATTTTAAGATATCATATGAATCATTTAATTAATTTAGAAATAAAAGTGTCATTATTCTTTTTAAATTGATGGTGAAGAGAGTAAAATATTTATGAATAAATATTTAAACGATTTATTGTTTTTGTAGGTCTTCGTCCTGCACTCCGGCCCAATCTCTTGGCTCTCCTCGCCGATCTGTTCAACCTCCTTGAAATTCAACCAGCCGACAGAGGTAAGCCACCCTGACGAGACGCCGTCTCCTTTCAGCAAATTTGTGCATGAAATCAACTCCGATTCTCTCTCTGGCTTGGTAAATCAACTCACACACACACCTTATTTCTTGCCTTTCTTTCATTCTATTTTGACAACAATTTCTTCTTGGATTGATTGGGTGACGGGTTGATTGATGTTGATGATGGTGGGGGCTCGCTCGTAGCGTACGCGGCGATGGGGCGTAGCAGCAACGCCCAGGGCGTAGGCCATCGTCGGGGTCCCTTGCCTCCTGCCCAGGTGGCTGCCATCCCGGATCTACGCGCCTCTCTCGACGAGCCCACCGTCTCCACTCTACACGCTGCGGGATTTGCAGGTACCATCGGATTGTTCAACTCAAATCCAAATAGATAGACAAATAGACAATTTCCCTCCATTTTTACTTTTTTTTTATTTATTTTTATTATTTGATTTTAATTGTTGCCTCGTCTTGCAAAACATCTTCACATTTTACATTTCTCTCTTAAGCATCTTTATAGAATATTTTTTTTTATTATTATTATTGCATCTTTAAAAGAAAATTTACCTCTACTGTTTGACTTGCCAATCTTATTATAAATTCACACCTTTCCTATTCTATTCTACTACTTATAAAAATAATTTCTTTCTTCAGAAGCTTTTTTAATCAGCTCTTATTGTTGTTGCTTTTGTTATGAATTTATGAATGGAAGAACAAAACCCATTTGCTAAAGCAACCATAAACGTATAGATATTTCCACGATTGGTCCAAATAAATAATTGTAAAGTAGCCTTATTCACGCTTTTTATATATTAATAAAAAATTGCATTTCTTCTCTGTCATGGAAAAGATCAATTTGGGCTCTTAAGGGGCTTCAGGAGGGCACATTGAATCTTTAGTCGGAATTTACTGAGGCATTTTAAAGTATTTTTTATGCTGTTTTTTTTTTTTTAATGATTTAAATTCGAGAACATTTTACATAATAGAATGCTTTTTTAAATTACGATTAATTAAAAAATATTTTTGTTATATTTATAGAAAATGCAAAAACGTTCTATTATGAAAAGTGTAATTTTTTTTTAAATCTAAAATATAAAATCATTAATATCCAACTTTTAATTATTAAATAAAGTGGAAACGAAGAAGTCAAAAATAAATTTGGTATTTATTTAAAAATTAACGGCCAAATAGTTCAGTACTCTTGCAAAAGATAGCAGGCTTGTTCTAACAACCGGTATTATCAAATCACTTATAAGCATATATTTTTATGCTGTTATACTGTAAATGATATATAATATATAATAATATTTATAAACTATTTGTTATTAAAAGATCAACGAGAATCAAACAAATACATGAGATTAAATATAGCCCTACCATCCTGCCATCTGTTGGCAAATTTTCGTAATAGTTGGGCTTTTTGGCTAAATTTTTAAGACCCCTAACGCCATCTAATCGGCAAAAACATGCGAACAGTCCTCCTGTAGAGCCTTAAGAGAGAGGGTTTTTTATTTTATTTTATGTTTTATTTGCAAATAAACTTCTGGAATGTTTTCACTATAACTAATTCAAAATTTATTAAAGCTGATTAAAAGAAAGATTTGAGAAAAAAAATTTAATTAAAAGGTTAAAGAAAAATCAAGAGTATATTTCATAAATATTCGTATAAAGAACGACAAACAATAACTATTTTCCACTACATTTTCTGGCTCTCATTGTTTAAATATAAATTTCTTTGATCACATCACACCCGCTTTGAAATTCAATTCTATTAATGAAACATGGTTTATTTTCCATCTTTTGGAATTGGGACACAACTAAATTTTATTTCACCCAATCAAAATAAAAAAATAAAGATTTTGTTCATGAGTTGAATGTCAAATTAATTTTTTTAAACAAAAGCGGAAAAAAAATTTAGTAAGAATTAATTCAGTCTTGCCATAGTGGAATTATCAATCAAATATTTGATCATAATAAAATTTCTAAAAACTTGATTTTTTCTTAAAAGGGATGTAAAGTGTGAATTTGTAATCTTATAATAAAATTAAAAAAAAAATAATTAAAAATTTTTTAAATCAATTTTTTTAACAAATTATTTTTTATTTTTAAAATTTGGGGCCAAAATCAATCCGAAGAAGTTTTCAGCAGCTTGAATCCAGCAATTTTTGACTTTTTTTTGCTTAACAGAAATTCAGAAAAAAATCATAAAATCAGAATGTATATAGGCTAGAGATATTTTTTTTTTTATTGCCTCTTGTTCCTTAATTAATTTATTTCCCCATCTCACCTCAACTCAACACTTAATATATATTTTTAATGCTTGCAACTTCCAAATCTCACTTGCATTTTGTTTAAAAAAAACTCATTCTAATCAATAATAAAATTTGTGTATATAAAGATTTTATTTCACTAATTTTAATTTATTTTTAATTTAATTTTATTTATTTTAATTTAATTTTGTTTATTATAGAAGTTCTTTAACTTTGAAAAACTGAACTAAGGGCTGAAATTAAGATAAATTAATGAAAAAAACAAACAAACATTGAAATGGAATGAAATGAAAATGATATATATAAGCTTACAGGTATAAAATAAATTCCGCTAAATTTGACGTTTTATGCATAAGCCGCCTCACTTCCTTCTGGAACTAAATTATATAGTGTAGAAGTAGTCATCGTTCCCAAAATTTTTATTGGTATCCTCCCTGAGCCTGGAATATAGGACAAATGAATATTAGTGAATTCACAAATACAAACAATATTGGCACAACTTTTTGAGAAAAACGGGGTCTAAATTGACTATATTTTAGTCTAGGCCAAGCAAATAAAGCTTAAATGCTGTTCACAGACCAGGGGCGTAAATAACAACCCCTCCGCAGAACCCGCAATGCGGGGAGCGCAGCAGGCGCATAAAAAATATATAAAAGAATTTAAAAAATAAAATGTAGTAAACACATATCATCAAAATAAATTTTACAATTCATTAAGATATCTTAATAAAACTGTTAATAAAATTTAGGGGGAGGGGCATGCGCCAGGGGCACTAGAATTTGGGGGCGTCATTTTGGATGTAGAAAAAGCTGTTGATTCAACAAAATTTTGTATATTTCTTGAATAAAAAAAAATTTATTGGTTAAATATTTTGTAAAATAATAAAATATATTAAAATTTTTGGAATTCTCTATTAACAATTCTTTTTTTTGTGGGGGAGGAGGGCGCTATTCAATGTAGTTACGCCCCTGCCACAGACTATAGACTTGACAAATTTTTTTCGAATAGTTATTTCTCAATATTTAACAATTATGAGACCTCTAGGATAATGTCTTATTCGATTTTAAGAATAAACAAGTATCAAGGAAGCTTTGATAAAAGTTCTCTTTGATTTATTTAATACTCTTTGAAAAGAATTATAATTATTAAACAAATAAATTAGATTCATAATTTTTTTTTAAATTAATTTGTAAAATGTTCTTTTTAATCAATTAATTTTATTCTTTTAAAATAATGAATACATTTTAAGTTTTATTTTTAAAAAATGCGAATAAAAAATAAAGTTTCCACTAAGAAATATGCAAAATTTACTGTCCCTTATAAATGGAAAAAGAAATGTGAGATACGTATTTGTTATTTATTTTTATTATTTACTCTCTTACTAGCTGAACTCCCCAAAAGCATTGCTTATTGAATGAAACAGAATATAATTTGAATAGCTTCTTTGCCTGCGTGTGTGTTTGTGTTTCCCTTGTTTTCCCTTTACACCCGATTAATTGGTCGTTTTTGGTCCAGTGCCCCGCACACAGCCTCCGATCGCACCCCTTCGCAAATCGGCTTCCCTTCCACATGCGGCTGCAGCTCCTCCGCCGTCTTCGACAGCCATCGATCACCATCTAAACACTGATGACAGGTCATCGTCGACAACCAGCACAGGTGGATCCACTCCTGCTGGCGCAGGGTGAGTTAGATCTTCTTATTTTAAATCTTTACGTTTTTGTCAATTGGAAAACTATAACCAGGCATATAATTTCATTATTTCTTTCTTTCATGTACAGCGGTGGAGCTGACTCCTCAGCCACGTTTGTCGTACATCGAGGCCGAGGAGTGCCAACTTTACACAGTACGATGCATGGAGGCGAACAGCAGGCGGCTGGGAGGCCTTCCAACTGGGAAGATCAGAGGAGATCCTCTTATGCGGGACGAAGAAGTCGGAGGAATTCCCTCACCGAAGAGTCGCAACTTACGCTTGAAAATTTTGGAGGCTCACAGGCAAATATTATTTTTTTCTTGCGGAAAGGGCTTTAAATGTACACAAGATACTGTTGAAAGATATAGAAATTGGCACTTATTCTCGAATGTTCCGGGCGCAGGAGGGTTATAGTGAATGGCTGTTTTTTTTTTTTTTTTTTTTTTGCTGTTGAGTGTATTGATCAGCACAATAGATATTGAAGATGAGGATGATACAGAGGTAGATCTACTTAAGTATCAGAAAATACTTGGGCTGTTTTTAGAGAAAGTGGAGAATTATATTGTACTATTCATTGAATAGCTCGGAAGAATAACAATTTGTCAAGTGGCTGTTGTATTTCAACAATAGGTGAAGGAGCAGGCAGCCAGGAAGTAGGCCTCTACGAAAGGAAACTCAAGGGTAGTGGAAACACTTTCGGCGTTAGTTAATTAAAGCCGAAGCTGTCTCCACTACTCTTGGCTTACTTCCTGGCTGCCTGCTCCTTCACCTATTGCTCAGAAGATTATTTTAAGTAAATCTCTATATAGATATTTTTTTAATAAATGTATTTTTTTTTTTTACAGGAGCATCTCCATTTGTTAGGTCGAAATCCTGATAAGGAAGTCGCTGTGCATGTTGGACGTCAACAACCTACACAACCCACTCAGGTGGATAATATATTTATTTATAAAAATTAATATGCAAATGCGAATTGAGTCTTTAACAAAAAAAAAATTGGCACAAAGTCTTGTTGTATGTTTTCCACTATTTTCTCTTCGCATTCACTTTGACAGTCTGTCCCTAAAACTAATTATTTGGGTTCAAAATTTCGGAACTAAAAAGAAAATAAAAGTTAAACAATTCTCATTTTTGACAAAAAATGATTATTTGTTCTTTTTTAATTTACCCTAGTAACCGTTGGCTCTAGTTAAATGAAACATGATTTACTTAGGTAAAAATAAAACTACGACTATATGTTACAATATACAGTATTATTTACTGAAATCAGCACCTGATATGTATTTCATCACCTGGCGTGTCATCTTCAGAAGAACCGTCTTAAATTGCTTGTGAAGATTACTCACCAAGTGACGAAATACGTATGAAATGTTGATTCCAATAAAAAATTGTATTTGTATATTGAAACATATCTTGTCTTATTTTTAGTTTTAATTTACCCAATTAGTCCTTTTGTTTTTATTTTTGTAACATTTTCTTTAAATTATTTGAGACACATTGAAACCATCCCACATAGCACTGCAACCAAAAATCGGACATTTCGACGCCGCAGGGACGTTCTGCGATGCCCAAAGTTGCAGCATCGTCCCTTCGACGTCCAAATGTCCGCTTTTTGGTTGCAGTGCTATGTGGGATACATTTATAAATGATTTAAAACTGAAATTGAGACAGTTGCATTCAGATTTAACAAAAAATTTTATAATGAAAACAGCCAACAGAGATATGATTGTTTGCCTAAAGTTTGAAATTTGACCTCTGCTTAAATGTAAATATGTAAATTTAAAATCATGGAATCAAAACAAATAATTTGTTTTCATTTCGTTTCCATTCCTTCACTTGGTTATTTCTGTGGAGCAGGCAGCAGAAAAAACTTTCCATTGGTTATGAAATTGTAAATTTTTTCATTTTTTTTTAGTATCATTCAAAATTTCTAAACCTGAAAAACATAAATTAACAATTTTAATAAATATATAAATTTCAATCAAATTTAGTTGAGATGTTTTATAAATACCTCTGGTTAAGCAAATACCACTCCTTAAACATTTACGATGAAGTAAGTATTAATATTAAATCAAATATATTGATATTACATTTTCAACACATTATTCATTTTCAACTCGGTATACATTATTTATTAATTATGTACAAATTTTTTAACGTGTTGGCAAAAATGGCTGGTGACCTAATGTCAACAATCTTTAAAAAAAAATGTACAAATGTTTTGAAATCACTTTTAATTTAGTTAGACACCTAATGCCGTTTTGACGGGACAGTACCGTTTTTTTTTTCATATTTCTCGGCACAGTACCGTGGTTTTAATAAAAATCTCAATTTCGTTTCGTTTTTAACAAACTATCGTTTTTGTAGAAAACTGAATCGCGTCTTATTTATTTCTCGTAAGACTTTATGCTAAGGAATACGTATACATATACAATTAATTCCTCCCTAATTTGCGTTATGGAGTGTGAAAAGTTTATGATAAGGTGTTGAAAGATCTGCGTAAGATTATTCCTTCGGAGAAGAGAAAAATTCATGCTACGATCGTAGAGAATAGACCCCTCTACGTCTAACTAAATTTTTTTATTATTACAGAATAATTGTTTGTAGAATTAGTATGTTTATATAATAAATCTTTATCTTCTAACTTTATTATGAATTCATAATATTTGAAGAGTTGAGAATTAAAAGGAGTCTATGAACCCTTTTTGTGTGCCATTATATCCTTTATAAATATTATGCAACAAAAACGTCCCGTTTTGACATTACTGTGTTCCGTTTTTGTCACAAGACAATATGGTCTGTCTACCTAATTCCAAAAAAAAAAAAAAAAATTCTTGCTCCTTTGTATAAGATTGAATTTTGTATGCCCAAACAGCCTTTACCTGCTCAGCCGGTCCGTAGTAGTGCTCAAGATGCCCGTAGCACCGCTGTAGAGGCACTCCTCGCCCAAGAAGATATAGAAATTCGCACTCTTCCGACTTCGCACTCGCCATCAGTCATTTCTGCTTCGAAACCCCAATCCCAATCGTCCCCTGTTCCCCCGTCATCGTCATCATCATCCACTTCGATCGCTCCCCCCGTTTCTTCCCAACCTTCGCAACAACAAACAGCACCTGCCTCCCCTGCAATGAAGGTTACATCGTTTGCTTCAATGCAGACAACATCACCATCAACTCAGGCTTCATCAGCTCCAAGTTCGCCAGCTCCAGTTCCTGTGCATACGACAACATGGCAACAACAACGGGATGCCCACACAAATAGTGCTGTAAGCTACAAAAAATATCTCAACCAATATCAATCAGCAAAGTTTTTTTTTTCCGAGTTTTGAGAAAATTAACATTAAAGTTTTTTGTTTTCATTGGATTACATATAATTTTTTTTGTCAATTGTGCAAGTAACATTTTTTTTGGACATATTTCATAAAAAATACTATTAATTATGGCATTTGAAACAATATCCCGTGCTTAACTCAATTTTTAACTTTTTTTGGCGCTTGACACACTAATGCATAACAGGGTCCATATATGTAAGAGAAAATAAAAATAGTTTGAAGTCAAGCAAAAGACGTCACGTTAAAAGCCGACCGACTGTGTAGAAGACACCAAATTTTTTTCTATTATTTTTTGGTTGACTTTTTTTAAACAGTCAGTACATTTCCTCCAAGTTGCTGCTTTCGTTCTTTTATGACCCAGGGTAGAGAAATAAGAAACCGTACTTATTAAAATCATGTTAGTAATTAATTTTTTAATTTATTAGCTGGGCGGCTCTGATGAAGCAACACCTGAAGCTCTCGCAGAAGCTGAAGCGGCTGCAGCGGAAGCTCAAGCTCAAGCGCATATGACGGCCCAACAGTTACTGAATGTTAGGCTAAAACTTGAAGAGAAACGACGACGTATTGAAGGCGAAAAGAGAAGACAAGAAGTTGCCATTAATCGACACCGACAAAAGGCAACATTTTTTAATTTATTTTTATTTGTAAAAAAAAAATATTTGTAAACTAAAGGATGAATTCATTAGTTTGGAAATTTAATCAATTATTTTGAAAATTCTACTTTTCTAAAGTTTGTGATTTTTACACAAAGGTTTAATTACGAGAAAAAAATAGTTGCAATGACTTAAATGGTGAGCCTCGAAAAGTCTAACAAACAAGACAATATTTAATAAAAAAAGTATATATTGGAATACAAAATATAGGTGGTGTTAAGACAATAGTTATAATATAATGTATTAACCCAGATAACCGAAAAAAGTGAGATTTACTCACAATGTTCACGTAGAATGCGATTGATAAATTTTTTTCCGATTGTTACAATTAGGTTAATACATAGGGAGAGAGGAAGCCAAACCGGATATCCTCCATCCAATGAAAATCCCAATGCTTTATCTAATTAAAGCCGAAACGTTTTCTTATATTAGGATTTTCATTAGATAGAGGATATCTTGTTTAGCTGACATCCTCTCTCCCTACGTATTAATCTTTTCCTTTCATCTATTATTAAATAAAAATAGTAAAAATTAATTAAAATAACATCACAATAATCGCAAATATGATTTGTTCCTAGGTTGGGAAAGCAGCTTTTCTTCAAGCGGTGTCTAAACAGGGCTCAGGAACTGGAAACTCTTTATATGATGGAGTGGATAATATTGATGGCCAACAGCATACCCCTCCTGAGAGGACGTCCTTTGCTCTTCAACACCATCCTCACATACACAACGATATTACAGAAGATCTGAGAATTCATCATGTAAATAAATACTTTTTTCTCTTATGTGATAATATTTTAAATTTTATTAAATAGAGAAAATTTTAACACATGTCTTTTATATTCAGACGATGCACCATCATCCTGGCCAAGCGTCGCCTCCTCAACAGCCAATTAGTCATTCAACCCCTTCGCATCAACCTATCCATAACCGTTATGAGGATGAGACTGACAGGCAATCAATGAGCCAATTTTATTTGCACGAACAGCCGAGCCGACGTACTTGGGCCCAACAGGTTACTTTTGTTTGCTCTATTTATTATTTAAACTCTTATTATATATATCATTGAATATTTCACTAAAATACATTTATGTTTTTATTATATTTTGTAATAAGGGATTGAAACATTAGACTAATTTAGTTGTAAATTCATTGAAATTTTAATAAAGAATGAAATTTTTGTTAAATTCAGAGCGCTTCAACACAACCGCAGTCTTGGGCGCCTGAACCCCGATACCAGAATGGAGATTCTTCAGGGAACGGCCCATTCACTTTCCAACTGCATGGAGCTCCGACAGCCACTTCGGAATCATCTCCTCACCGTCGAATCTCTCAACTCCTCTCAGACCCAACAGCAACTAATTCAGTCAACACCAACAATATTGGGTAAGAGAAAAAAAATGTTCATTAATAAATAAATAATATTATAAATAAATGATTTTTATTTATATTTTGTCTTAGCCATAGCATGCCTGTGCACCATGCACCTCTGCCAGCGCCTTCGGCAGATGTCATGGAACCTCAAAGCATTTCTTTTATTGGAGAAGATCCAGGACCTCTAGATCATTCTCAACCTCTTTCTGATGGAATTCGTGGACTGCATATTACATCCGGCTCTCGAACTTATCGAATTCCATCTCCTACCCGGCCTCAATTGAGGCAATCACTCCAAAGACAACAGGTGAGAAAATATTACGTCCTAGAAAAAACTAATCCTCATAAAATAATTGCTTTCGTGTTTTTGTAGATGGACATGAGTCAATCGTCATCACCTCCACTGGCAACACAAACACCCCAACCTCTCACAATGACAATAGAAGATTCGGAATCGAAGGGTTTTTATATTTCATTCGATAACGATCAACCAAAACGCCCGAAACCGCCTTTAAGAGTGAAACGTGCCTCTCCGAAAAAAGAGCCTTTGTCTTCGATGCAGCCAATTTCTGATTTATCTTCCCGAGGGTATAATAAATTTTTATTTGTTATCATCATATTTCAAAAACTCTTGTTTTTAATCACTTCGCCAAATTTAATTTCAGATATTCTCCTCCAGTCAGTAACGACTATAACGAGCCTCCAGCAGTCAAAGCCCCTCCATCAATAGTCACTTCATCATCACCAGCTGGCCAAGCGGCTTCCAGTGAACCAGCAGTCGGACTCGTAATCGGCTCTGGACTCGCTGATCCTGATCCTCAAGCTCTTGATGAAATGGAAAGGAAAAAAGAGAGGATCATGTTACTCTCGTTGCAACGACGTCAGCAACAAGAGGAAGTAAAAGCGGCAAAAGCAACGGAAGCTCAAAGGAGAAGGGAAGTCGATAAAGCGAAACAAGAGGCGAGAGAGCTCAAGAAGGCTGAGGATCGCATGCGACGAGCTGCAATTTTGGAACAGTATAAACTTAAAAAAGCTCTGGAAGAAGCAGAGCGAGAAGGTAGATTAGTAGGGTTTTTTTTTCATTGTTTTTGTGACTTTTAAAAATTGATTATTATTATGGGAGTTTTTAATTATAGACTACATTTTGTATTAATTATTTATTAAAAATATAAATACTGTACAACGTTTCGATTGCTTAATCTGTAGTCATTTTCAAGTACTGTGCACGTGCTCCGACTCAAGTGAACTAACCTCTAAGGGACCGTTACGCGCATTTTATATACAAAGACGTCAGTGCCATCTACACTCATTCCCATGAAGTTAGAAACAATCATTAAAGCAAGTGTTTACATAAAAAGCATGATGTTACAATAAGTTTTTTTAATTTGATTTTTTTAACATTTCGTAGATGGTACAAAATATTATTATTAAATTATTCCAATAATATTTATAATATAATAATCAAACCTCAGAGGTTAGTTCACTTGGGTCGGAGCAAGTGTCTGGACTGGAAAACGACTGCAGAATAAGCAGTCGAAACGTTGTACAGTATTTATATTTTTAATAAATTATTAATATAAATTGTGGTCTATAATTAAAAACTCCCATAATAATAATAATAATAGGGCAAACCACAAAAGCTTTAATAAACATATTCGTGATAAATATAACCAAGAAAATTAATTAATTTCCTTCTTCCCCTCCCCCTCATTTAGGTAAAGTGGTGGATGCCTCCCTGGCATCGGCGGCTGCTGCTAGTGGATATGGATCTCTCTCTGGTGGCCCCTCGACTCTCACCACCCCACGAATGCGACCTCGAGGGGGTCCAGGGGGTACAGGACCCCGTCCACGGCCGAAGACTATCCACGTGGACTCTGCCGATTTACCTGCCGGCACTGGAGAAGGTGTGCTCAGTCCTGGTAGTAGAAGCAAAAAGGGCTCAACAACGAATCTAACTGGTGAGCCTCTCTACTATTATTTATTTTTTAACTTAAGTGAAAATATTCTTTAATATATTTAAAAAAATCAATTATAGGTCTGTTATTTATTTTGAATAAATTTTCTTGTCTAATATGAATTGGACAAAATCAAATCATTCTTTATTTTTTAAAAAAATATTGAATCACCAAACGACACAATTAAATATTGCAAGGAACCCATATCATCCATAAAAATAATAAAAAAATTCCAATTCAATTGAAGGCTAGGTTTCGATAATCGTTTTCTGATCTTTTTTAGTCTTACATATATAATTCTTTTTTATTAAACAAAAGAACATTTGGAAGGAAAAATTACTAAAGTTTTAATACGTAAATACTTTTAAAATAATGGTTTTCTGGTCATCTAT
>JAKCPI010028924.1:0-12728 GCA_023213315.1 Euborellia annulipes | reverse complement strand
AAAAATCAATCCTTTTTGCGAGAAATATATAGGCCTATATTATATATCTTTTTTTTTTAAGGTCTTTTTAGGCATCTAAGGCCATTTATACCCCATCCCTATTTATTTCAAATGATTTGTAAAATGAAATAAATTTTTTTCGCTTGGGACAGAAAGCGATCCCTAGAGAAGCTAGTGTCCAAGAGAACACCACATAAAATAATCACCAATGGGAATATTCTCTGAGCCACGAGTCACGGTCTTTTATATATCTTATAAATAAATAAACATATTACGACCTGATTAGAGGCACTAGGTCCTCAGTGGCTAGGTCAAACAAACACAATTCAAATACAATATCAACAACAAATAAAACAAAAGGAAAAAAATAGAAATGTATGCCATTAACAATCAACATGTTCATGCATTTCCATGGAAATACAGCTTCAGAAAATACGATACTCTGAAAAACTAATATTTTAATGGCCCTACAAAATTTAAAAATCATATGGTAAATAAATAAATAAAAAAAAATAAATTCGATGGCATTTAATATTTTTTTTGTATTATTACATTTGATTTTACAGCATTATAGAAAAGCCCAGGGGAGGGAAGGGATAATTAGATATACCGACCAGGGGGGGGGGGTAAAGGCGGTGTGCTGTGCGACCAGTCACACCAGATTACCACCCGAGATATACCCTCTGGATCCTCTCTTGATACCGACTCAGCACTGAAGGATTAATTACGCAAGTATAAAAAATAAGAAATGGAAAGCAGGTGAAATACCATTGAATATTTCCTACTCGACTTAATTTCTGTTTTATGGTTAGTTTTAATTTTCGTTCAGCTTTGCCTTCCTCTAAGATACCAAATGAGTTGCCACGTTGAACCCCAGGGCAGGAGATCCCCTACATCACCCTGAGGGTATCATTACTATGTGATTGAAATAACTAGACATTTGATCATCTAAGGGCCGGTTGCTTGATGTATGGGTAGCTAGTTGACCTATAGTTAGTGTGTAATGTAGAAACCCATTTACAGAGAACAAACCCTCTTCAGTATTAAAGGTTTTGTGAAGCTTGCAATTTAATAAAGACACATAACTATATGTGTGTTATTTACCTGATCCAATTTGAAAGCAAAATGCGCAGCATTTGAGATCACAGATAATATTATAATAATATATGGATAAGAATAATCTGAAATAAAAACAAACGTGTATTAAGAGGAATGTAAAAAAAAAATTATAATTAATAAATAAATTCTTACATATAAGACCTCCAAAAACCGCTTGAAGTATACAAAGAGATGGGAAAAAATATAAAGCCGCATAAATGGACATTTTTCCATCTTTGGGAAGACAATGACTGGCCAACCAGGGACGTATTAAGAGCATGAGAATTGTTGCAATTGCATAAAATATTAATACGATGGTGTAGAGTGGATAAACTGCTTCTTGTGTGCAATGTAATGTTTCGGTATAATTGGGATTTGGATTATGCAGAAGAGTATACCAATCGGAGAGTTGTTTTGGTGTACATGACCGAAGGGTCAGAGTTCCCCAAGGATCTGCGAGGAGTAAAGTAATGAAGGCTGCCAGAGCGATTTCAATCAACGCAGAAATATGAAGGAAAAGGACTTTCCTTGTGAAGCTGTAACAGAGAACAATTTTGTAAGATAGGAGAAATGGTCGACCTGGTAACAAAATATAGATATTTTCCCATACTTATAAATTTTACATCTTGAAATTCGAATGTACCATACTGTTGGAAACAAAATATATGTCGTCACCAAAAATCTGGTGTGACAAGCACAGCACACAACTTTCGATTACCGTAGATAAGAGAATGTTGTGTGCTGTGCGACAGACACACCAGAATTTTTGTGAATATAATAAGGGATCATAATTGATTATTTATAACATATTTTCTACATTTATAAAACTTAATTTTTTAATTTTTTATGCAAAGCAATTAAGAGAAGATGGAAGGAAGAATATGTTTTCCTAAGGCGTTGTGTATTACCTTCGCCTTAAGGCCGCGGTGTCAATACAAAACCAATGCAAAACTAAAGCCAAAATAACCATAAATCCCAAGTAAAGCCAGTCGTAGAACGAGGGAGTATCAGAGCACTCGACGCAAAAGGAAGTTTCGTTAGTTCGAAATCCTCTTGGACATGGACCACATTCGCTCCAGTTGCCATCCTCCAAAAGCATACGTCCACAATAGAGTCCAGGACATTTGGACATTCCAGAATTCTTTCCTGATATAAAAAAAAAAAAACAATTTTACATTAACAGACCAGAAATTATTTCGTTTGGAAGTGAAAAACGTATATAAGTAAATATAACAGAAATTATTTTCTTGTATAAGAGATCAACAATATCGAGAATCTGATCTGCGCTCTCTGTATATTCCGGAATAACGTTTTACAATTGTATAATTCAACCACATTTTGACTATTGTGTTAGCCTGTTGTATTCCTTAGGCCAGGGTTATATTTCAGCTCTGATTGCAAAATCTCGGAATGAGGGTGATTCTACGGGTAAACAGATACACTAAAATAACAGAAATGTTGAATGCGCTGCAATGGTTGTCCGTAGACTTTACTAACATCTATCGTGTTAATTAAAAAAAAATAAACTCATAATTTAATGCCAGAATAAAATGGAGCTAGTGTTAATAATGATTTTACATATCCCTGGAACTACTCTGGCTCGTACAGCAAAGGGCCTTTTTTTGTAGGGATGTGTTGGAATAAAGATACATAGTTCTATAAACAATTCCTATACAATTGCACTTTGGGCTCTGAGGGCTGTGCCCCTCCTAATGAGCCTTAAAATGGAGATTACATAATTTTCACACTCAGAATACAATTATTAAATTATACATTCTTATATCTGATTAAATTTGACATTTGACAGACTATATGAGGGAGCAATGAATATTTATGAATTGAATGTTATGTTTAATATGACTCTAAATTTTGTATGAATGTATAATGTCTGTATATTAGGATTACCTAAGAAAACAATAAAGATATTATTATTATTATTAATATATTAAATTAACAAAAAATAGATTAAATTAATTTCTCTAGCCAAAAAAATATATCATCCTAAATATAATACGTAAAAATACTTCCTAGAATAGAATAAATATTTTGTTTCTATTGTTGTATGTTTAATTTAAAATAATTATTCTTTGAGAATGAATGCCATCAAAAATTAGAACATAATCAGCAAAGATAATAGTAAAAATTTTAAATTTTATGTTTATTAATTTAAATAAGAGAAATAAAAAATTCTTACCATTTTCAAGACCATTTGTAATTACAAATAATATAAAAAAGCATAGGATTTGAAACATTGCGATGATAAACTAAAGAGTTAAATATTGAATTCAAAGAATATAGAAAATATATTTGAATATATATAATAATAAATATTATAAAAATACTTCATAATTTTATTATGTAGAATAAAAATTCATTGTTTTTTTTTTTTAATTATAAATAAAAAGATAAATATGGAAATATCTTTAAAAAAATTTCTATTTGACAGATTTGAAAAACATTGACATTTATTTTCGAAGAGATAATGGAGAGATTCGAGCTTTTTAGTAAATTAGAGTAAGAACAGGATGTAGTAAGTGCTGCGCTCTGGTGCATATGTTATTAATTAGTTGTTGCCATTGGCTCACATAGGCAACGCGAGACCCAGATTTTCATTCCGAGCACTTTGCTATCAGTACTACATTTTGTTCGAGTGAATTTTTTACATACTAGTTAAATTTTCTACTTCTATTCATTATTTCTAATCAATTTTACGTCCGATGTGTAAACTATTTAATTAGATACAATTGATTTTGTAATGTTTTTAAGTGTTTAGTTGTCTGATTTCTGCCTACGTAAAAATGAGGAACGGAGGAGTTGAAATTCTCCAGATGATGGCGGTGGCGAGTTGTTTGTGCATCTTTCAATTCACGATCATGAAAATGATCTAGACCTATCTAACTATCTTCTTTATGCCAATTAAATTACTCGCTGAAGAAAAATAAAGGAATATTTTTTTATATTATAATTAGCAAACGAAAAAAACGTGTTCATTTGAGACTTGAATATTCCTGAAACCGGCACAGCCGATAAGTCTTCGGATATTCGAAATTTGGGCGTGCAACATTAAAAAGAAAAAGGAGTAAATATAACAAATCATCCATGCCACCGAATTGATTTTTCATATTGTGATATAGAAGAGATCAATTATTTTTTAATTATTACTTTATCCAATGCTTGTGACTTTTTAGTGTGAGTGTATTATATATTTCTAACAATAGAATAAATTAGTTAATGTTAAGAGTGCAACTAGTGAAGAGGTAGTCCCATCCCAGACAGCACCATGTCTTCAGGCACCTTTGTCGATAGGATAGACCCTTTCGCCAAGCGTTCCTTGAAGAAGAAAACAAGGAAATCTCAAGGATCATCGCGATATAGGACTTCGGCAGACTTAGAGCTTCAGCCTTTACCACTTTTTAAAGGTAAATTTTTTTTTTTCTTTAAATCATATTCTCATATATTTTTCGACATGGAGATGGCGGGATGGTATGGACTGGGCGCGGGAGCAGACCTGGCGTCCCACGCCCTATCCACACAATCTCTCCCCACCTCGACAACTTATATAACCACGAAATTCGCTTAGCATTTATTTTAAGCCTAATTGGAAGAGACCCAAATTGAGGCTGTCAACGCCATGATGGAGGGAAGGCATTGACGGTGTGTGACGGTTATGGTGACGGCGGCCGCATGCAGGCTGTGCCGTGCCGCAAGTGCAGCCGTCGCAAGTGTCGACCGGAGAGGAACCTATCGATCCAGGGAGGCGGAGGCGGGGCGCATATGCGCATGCGTAGATAGGGACCCTTGTTTACCCAGCCCCCACCCAGGGTCTCTTCATCGGGGTCCCTGGCTCACATACACACCTCTTTCTATGAAAAAATTAAAAAAAAAAAAAAAAAATTTATTATATCATCTTAATCTTCAATGTAAACGACCCGTGTGACGAATAACTGACGACGACGATGTCTGTCTTAAAAACGGTCAATGGCAAATATTGATTCTTTCTCAACGCCGACGTTGCCGGCGTCGCCAATCCGACCATACCTCTCCTTTAATTAATAATAACTTGTACAGAAAATGACATTACAGTGGTCACCAAAATCTCACAAATAATTTCAAGTTAGCTTTGTTAAAACTCCTCATTTTTAATTAACAGAAATATAAATAGTTCACATAGAGTTCAAATAGAGATTATGAGATCATTTTTTCTATTAATATACTAAGAACTCACAAAAATTTCTATTTAATCCATTTCTCAAAAAAAAAAAAAAAAAAATTCATAAAGATGTGTAGATAAAGCGAATTTCAGTGGTTACCAATTTGTTATAACATTAATATGACAGAAAAATAGTGAGTTAAATCCATATTTCAATACTCTCTAACAAAAAATGACAGATATGTCAAAAATTGATTTTTACTATAACCTCATTTCATTTATAATATTTAATGAGATCCTTTTTTTAATACATTTTCTTAAACATCTTGCAACAATTTCTTTAATTGTATATATATATTTCATAATATTTTTATTCGAATTAGGCTTTGAAATTATTTGCTAATTTTTCAGGTATTTGTTATTATATATTTACATTGAGTTACAATATTGTATAAAATTCCATTTTTGAAATTTTTCGTGTGATTATTTTATTTTTATTTTTATAAACAGTATAATAATCACACTTAGAAAAGTCTTGGGTGGGAAGTGATATTATAACTCAGTGAACATAGGGAGGAGTCTAAATGAAAATATTTTGTTTTTTGATTTATTATTTATTTATTTATTTATTATTGTTGTTAATACAGACAAGCAATAATATTACTCTCCTACTGAATTTTTCCATATACAGGATAGCGATAAAAAAAAAAAAAAAAACAATATATTATAACTCTATTATATAAAGGGATAAAAACCGACAAGGAAAGAACTAAATAAGAATATAATAATAAATACAAATGTAACAATACAAAAAGAAATGAGATCAACTGGAGACCTCCCTTCTGTTAGATTCACTAGTCATTTTAAATTTGGGAGACATTTCCTCTATTTGAGTTCTACATTTTTTTATATATAATTGGGATTTGGATCTCGAGTTGAAGGCCGGCACTCCAAACCCTATTTGCGCAAGTAATTCACTTGAGTCCCAGCGTCCATTCAGAATCCCATTCAATTTTATTTCAGTTATTAATTTTGTCATCATTTCTTCTAGACTTTTCATATAGACTGATTTTCTGATAGACTTTTCATATCGAATTATTTTAAAAATTTAAAGTTCTTATAGTATAATTATTATTCAAAATTCCGTTGGTAACGGTTATAAAACTATTCAAATTCTTAAGATAGGTGATTTTATTTTTGGCCGTTCCTTAAGATTATTGGGACAGAAAGTTATAATTTTTATAATGGTTTATTAAAAAATTATGAAAATTAATTTTTTTGTAATCAAGCAAATACAGAAAAACAAACTATCTCAATAATTTTAAATTTATTTTAAATTTAAAAATGAATTTATTATTATTATTAATCACATATTATATAAGAAAAATTTAAAGTAAGCTTAGATGATTTATTTAAAAATTAACTGTCAAATAGTTCAGCACTCTTTCAAAAGATGACAGGCAAATCTAACATTCCCCTATTAGCCTATATCTAACCATTATTTATATATTTTTAATGCTTTATAAATGATACATAATATATAATAACATTTATAAAGTATTCATTGTTAAAAGATCAATGAAAATCAACCAAATGTAATAGATTATTAGCTACCATTCTGACATCTCTTGGCAAATTTTCGTATTAGGTGTTTTTTTTTTTTTTTACTTTTTAAGACACATAACGCCATCTTATCGGCAAAAACGTGCGTAACAGCTTCACTCCTACTCCGCCTTAAAGATTTATTATAAATCTTTAAATATCTATGTAATTTGGAAAATATAAACAAGAATTTTACTATTTATTTTGTACTGATAGAATCTCTTGATATCAGAATTTATAATTATAAAAAAAACTTGTAGACGTTGATGATGATTTATTATGAAATGGCACTTTGACCCCAAACTATCTCTTTTTTTTTTACATATGTTTGCTATTTTTTAATGAAAGTTTCATATATTTTATTATTGAATATAAAATTTTCTCGACCTTCTTTCATGTCGTTTCTATATTAGTAACTGATTTGTCTCTCTTGAATCACCCCAGTATCACCCTACCCTTTTGTGTTCCAATTTCTCTATTCACGCCCAGCTTTTGGGCATATTGCGCTTTCTAAATGGGAAATCACCCCATTGATAGAATACTAGATTTATATATAAATAAAAATTCATTTTATATGATTTGAGATTATTTTTTTACGCCAAAAAAAATACTTGAATTCGATGTTTCTCACTTTTCTCTTGAAATCAGAACGAAAATTGCATTAAAATAAACCAATTCTCCATGCACAAAAATTTATCAAAATATCTCCAGCTTCTTTTTCAAAAGTAAACAAAAATAAAATACATTTTAGTTTTTTGGGCCAGCAAAGTCACGGCAATGAGGTGGCCTCCACCGACCGCCAGTATATAAAATCGTGTAGTCATTGATCAAAAAAATTGCGAACTTTCATATCTAATCATAAATGATTGAATAAATCTTTGTTTTTTTTTATATTAATTTCTTAATTCCCAGTTAACTATACATGTACATGAGATATAATATTAAAGATCCTTTGAGTTTTCTCATGTGATAATTTCATTGTTTTAAAAAAAATATTAACAATTGTTAATATTGCCTCTTACTATACATGTATATATATATATATATATATATATATATATATATATATATATATATATATGTGTGTGATTAATTTGATGTTTGATGCAAGATTGAAATAATGAGAATAATTTTTTTTTTCAGCTTATGTTTCGGTCTTATTAATACATTTTTCAGAGTTTTTAATGAAAAAATTCAACTCCTAGCTACTCAAATAAATATTTGGTCAAATTTATATAACTTATATATTCATTAAGTTGACATCTCAATAATGACTTTTGTCTCCTTAAAATATATCCATACTGAACCGAAACGTCAGAATAAATTTGTTGTGTCTCATTATTTCAATTATCAATCTAAATACATATACACTATTAACGATTTTCGAGATTTCTGAATTTCTTATACCAGATAAAAGCAGTTATATTTTTTAAAATTTATGAATTTGATGAATTAAAAAAATATAACGTTTTTGTTTTAATACTCTTCATTTCACTTTAATTGCTATAATTAAATATAATAATTTTACTACCGGTTTTTTTGTAAACCGGTTCTTAATGACGGTCACCGATCCAAGTTCTAGCTTAGAATTTATTTAAATATTTGCTTTTCTCATTTCACATAGATTAGGAATTTGATAAAAACCCCTTAAACTACTATAAGCAGTATTTGTAAATATTAAAATATTTTTCTGATTGTGTAGGTTAATTGAATATTGACAGTTCATTAGAGCGGTGAAAGTTCAAGGTCTGTTCAAATACTTTTGATACTTATGTTAACCTTGAATGAATTCATATAAAATTTATCCCATATGCATATATCAGTCAATTTTCTTTGCGATACTCAGCGAGTGAAAAGATATACTGTATTGATTCATAAAAAATTTCCATCTACTTATATATATTCTTGACGTTTTTAGAGTTGTTTATTTTTTGACGTCAATCTGCCCGTCTTTGAATGAATAACTCAATAAATTTGAAATTCGATATTCCAGGCTTTTGACATGCTTTTGTGCCCAAAATTACAAAAAGTGACCAGAAATTTTAAAACTATTAAAAACATTAAAAAATGATTAATTAAAGATAAGGAAGAAAAAATCATAAATGTCTTTATGTTAATACAATTTTTTTGAAATTTTAAGGCATTTTAAAATTATTTATTTTCTTTTTCCTACCTGTATATATGCACTTTTTAATTAAATTTCAATCACATAATAAATAAATTAAATTAAAACAGATACCGTATGTCCAGTGAGGGATAATATTAAGTCCCACTGTTTTCTACTTGTGATTATTTCATTGTTTTTAAAAAAATATATGTTTTTTAATGAAAACTTTCATGGTTCAAACCTAGAAAATTTCCAATTAGATTTTCATTTTCCTTTATAAAAACAATGAAATAATCACAAGTAGAGAACGCATGGGTGGGACTTAACTTTGGCGTTCACTGTTCAACCAAAAATCATTACCAGAGCAATAAAATTCCTCAAATGTGAAGTGAGCCTTAATCAAAATCACTCACTGAGTAACTCTAAATTCAAAATAATTGTTGAAACTTTCTAAAAAATATTTTGTTCAATGAAATCTGCCCCCGAACACAGTGGTAGGGGTCAAAGTTTGACTTCCCTTTCTAAGAGCTGAAATTTTTTTAAAATTATTTTTGATAGCAATTAATTTAGAAAAATGTGGGGAGTAAATAAATAGCTCAAATGCAAAAAAAAGATCTTAAATATATATAAAAAAAAATACAATTTCAACTCAAATATTTTTACACGTAAAAGTACTAAGTCTCTATAATACCTATAAAGAGCTCATAAAAAGACATACATAGTCCGTTTAATTTTTTTTTATTTGTTAGAAAATTGGATTTCCCCCGGAAATACACGTTTTCACGTTCTCTAAGTTTGAATAAAACTCCGTTACAAAAAAACGGAGAGCCTAATCGATTACACAAAATTATTCGCACCTTAATCATTTCTCTCTCTTCAACATTAGAGTCAAGTTGTTGTTACACTTATTCCTAAAATGCTGCTACACTATTTCTAAAATGGGAATAATACTGAGGTGGGTTCCCGTTTCCTTCCTCAAGAGGAGGCATTTCAGATAGAATTGGATAATTTTTTGCCAGGAAGTGGATTTGAACTCGAATTGTCAGGATTATAAGCTTTACTGCTAATCACCTCCTCAACCATTTATTAATTGACTAATAAATTTTTATTTTTTGTCTTGAATCTAATTATATTTAAAGAATCTTGTCTCCTTTATTAATTAACTAACGTAATTAATATTTTTCTAAAAAAATAATAATTATTTGATATTTTTCTCTTCATAAATATTAAAATTGTTATTTATGTATAAACACTTTAGTTATTTATCAACTAAATTAGTCTCTCTACTATTTCTTGTTCTAAGAAATATTTTCCAACAAACTTCCTGAAATCGTCAAACCAAAACCTACCTCTGTAGGTGGACGACAAACTAAACTTAGTATAAATCATTTTCTTCTTATTAGACCCGCCTTGACTTTATGCATATTTATTAAATGAATTAAAATTTTTTATAGAATATATAAATTTATTTCAGGTAATAAATAATTTTTTTTTTCTTCAATTTATTCCTAAATTTCTTTGAAATTTTATCTAAAATATAATCTATAATTAATTATCTTATCATTTGTTTATTTGAAAAAAAAAAATCTCTCTCTTTGTTTTAATACTACTTTTCCTCTTACACACTCGAATTCACATATCTTTGCTATTTGATTTATTAAAGATAAATAAAAGTTCATTAAGACATACAGACTTTCTTCAAGTTTGAGTTTGCAATTCCCCCGCCTCCGTGAAATTCCCCAACTAACATTTGCCTAAAATAATGTCTTAAGGCGGCTACACACGTAACTGCAAACTTGACAATCATGCTTGTGCCATCTTTTTGAACCAGCTTGCACAAATTCCCTTCTGCACCACACGGCACAAGCATGCTTGTGCAAGAAACAGCTTATGCCGAAAATTAATCTAAAAGCGTCAAATTCGGAAGGTTATTTAATCAAAGATAACAAGAAATACTCACTTGCTTTAAATATTAATATTTTAAATTGAAATTTTAAATGAATTAATATAAAATTACGAAGAGTTTTGCTTGCACAAATACGCTTGTGCATGATTAAAATTCAATCGAGCATCAAGCGACTTGCACAATGCTTGAGCAAAATTCTCCTAAAGACGCTACAGTTTGCTTGTATAAAAGATTACATGTGCATGCCTTTCAAGTTTGCAGTTACGTGTGTAGCCGCCTTTACAAATAAATATAGCTATATTCCAGAAATAATATCGGCATTTCTCCAAAAGTTTTCTCTCATTATTGGTTAAATTAATTCAATTATAGAAAATAGAATTAATTAATCTTTTTTTTATGTGTTTATATTTGAAAAGCCTACCATGTTCCGAGTGGAATTTATTCACTCGCTATTTGGACGGTTGCCCTAAAATTCCAAGATTCCCGAGCAGATGCCTTCGGGGCTGCTTCTGCTGCTCGAATCCCCCAATTAATATCGACAAACCATCTCTTAAAATACTCGATAACAGATGAAATATCAACTGTATTGGATATAGTGGCGGTTTTTTATCAAATAAATACCTATGAAATATTTCATTTATAAAGTTGAATAATAACATCTGCTTATATAAAAAACTTTCTCTTAAACTATCCCTACATTTTCTCTTAGACATTCACATTTACATATATTCTTGCTTAGATTATTACTATAAAATAGTTTAGTAACAATAAGTTGAACATATAAACATAACCTCACTTTTAAGCATAAATTTATTTGATATTCAATATTTTCAATATTGTAAATTATTTTGAACCGAAAAATGGTTTGAGGGCCCATATCATATCATTTTAGCCTTATTATTACTGTCGTTTACCATCCATTTCAGTTCTTCTCGATCGTATATATACGTAACCTCACTGTTACGGATGCAATTATTTGATATTCTATAATACTTAATGACTTTCAATAAAGTAAATAAAAAAATGGTTTAAGGGATCTTATCATATCATTTTAGCCTTATTATTACTGTCGTTTACTATCCAGTTCTTCTCGATTGCATATAAACATAACCTCATTGTTACGTATGAAGTTATTTGATATTCTATAATACTTTATCTTTGGAATAGGCTTTCAATAAAGTAAATAATTTTGAACCAAAAAATGGATTAAGGTGAATGAATCATCATTTTAGATTTATTTTATTACAGTCGTTTACTAACCATTTTGGTTCTTTTTGATTACTATTAGTTTCAGTTCTCTTAGATTCAGTTATGTTTCTGATTAATAATAATTACTTGAGCTGTCAGAGATGAATCTTTTGTAAACATCTCTGAAGAAAGTAAAATATCTAATCCTAGTGTATTCATCAACTTATCATATGATCTTTCATCTTCGATTTAAGTAGACATTTTTTTATTGTAAAATTGTCATATTCTTACTTCAAGTTCCTATAGCCTCTAATATCTGGCTAGATTTTATTTAACAATGCTATGTGCCAAAAAATCTCTTCAGATTTTTTTTTTAAAGACATTTATTTAGTGATTCTGAGACAGCTGGTTGGTAGCTTATTAGCAATTCGCGCGTGACATTCAGTCACGTCGGTTTTTTCTTAAAAAGAAAAGAGGACGAAGAAGAATTTTTCATTTTTATCATCTGTCCAATTAGAACATTGTCTTAAGCTTTTTGTTATTATTAATTGTTTATAATCAATAAACGCCTTTTTTTTATATACCGTTAATATGAAATCAAATCCTACTGATTTATTGTATGTCAAATTCTCAGTTAAGACAAATTGAATCGATCCCGTCGTGCTTACTATAAGTTT
>JAKCPI010028922.1:0-11718 GCA_023213315.1 Euborellia annulipes | reverse complement strand
GATATTATCATATTCAAAATTTTATTTTTTCCGAGATTCTTGTCTTAATCCGGACCTGGAATATTTATCGCAAATGGCAATATCCATTTCACTGATGGAAGAGAATTTTGAGTTCTTTTGACCACAATTTCTTGAACTTGAGAAATAACTGTTTGCGAGAAGCGGAACTCTTGCAACTTCAGTCCGTAATCCGCAGCATATTCGTCTAGCCACTTCATCTTGAACCAGCGGCGTAGCTAGCCTTTGAGGGCGGAGGGGGCGAAGCTCAACTCGGGGCGCCGTTTTTCGTTCGACCTTTTTTTTTTTTGTTTTTGTTTTTTTTAGTATTCGAATCTTGTTCGGGCTTTTTTTTGTAATTTTTCTCCCGATTTGTGATATAAAATGAATTTATTATGAAATTTCAAAAAAAAGCCGGAGAATTTGGTAAAAGCGGATGCTCGAGGGGCCCCAAAAGCTTGATGCGCCTGGGGCGGGGCGGGGGCGAGGCCCTCCTTCGCCCCACCTGGATACGCCACTGTCTTGAACTTCCATTTTTTATAAATAACTTCCAAGACTGAAGTCCGGAGTAAAAGAATTAAGTGTGCAGAGCCGTTTAAAAAAAACAGAATGCCATCTCTCCTAGATCGGGTAACTTGTGGCTTGCCACGTAGAACACACTCACTGAATATGAATTTATATTTTTAAAAATAAATACTAGTTCAAAGGAGATATCATTCAAAGGTGAATTCATTTATTATATATACATATAGACAAACAACTTTATTTGCTTTCTTATTTATTATATATATATATATTTTTTCTTGATATTATTCTTTAAAGTTAAACTTTATATATTTATTTATATATATTACAATGTCTAAAGCTAATATATAAGGTACTCTCTTTTTTTATCTTGACCTTTTTTAACTTAAAAAAATCAAAATATAATATTAAAAAAACAAGCAATGAAAAAATGTTCTGAGAGGAATGAAAGAAGGAAAGACTTTTATGGCGGGATGCGAATGAAGAAAAAAGAAGCAGCTTCAGAGGAAGCCCATCTCAAGAGCGTTGAAGAGCGCTGCCGTGTCGCTGTGAGTAGTAATGCGCCAGAAAGGGGAAGTTGAGCTGAAAAGAAAAACAACGCTGTTAGTTTGTGGCAAAAAACATTCGGCCCCACCGAAAAATATACTCTGAATCCGCCTCTGTGTATTAGATGGCAATTATTTTAAGTAGAGACACAAAAAAGGGTTCACCGATCTCGTGGTTTAAACAGTCCCCCACCCCAAAATCTCAAAATATATACAATAAATATTAGGGCGGCGCAAAAATCGGACTAATTTTTTTCGAGTCCCGTATGAAAATATCTTAGTTTATCATGTTTTAAGAGACTTCTCCAAAGATGAGCTTTAAAAAAAAAAATTTCAACGGTCGCTCAAAATTTTTAAAAATTTCCAAATTCGACAAAATTCGATTTTTTCTTACGTTTTTCAAATTTTTTAAAGGTCAGTGCATTGCTTTCGATGTTTTCGAGCGACCTTTAAATATTCATATTAAAGATTTAATAAATTTTAATCTTTCAATTAGTAAGATAATCGACAAAAATACACCATGAGAAAAAAACAAAAAATCTGGTGTGATAGTCGCACAGCACATATCTTTCTCCATGGGGGGGCGCTGGCCCCCTAGAGGTTCGTGCCCCCCTCCCCCCGAAGCTCCCAGACCCAATAAAAAATTGAGAAAATATGGGGACTTTCCAGGCCCCCCCGCGGAAACTGGGCCCGTGGCCCACCTTAAGCCAAATTCTCTAGTTACGCCCATGTCTATCTCTTACTTTCGCATTCTGTACTTGTTTAACAGATTTTTTGTGTCGAAATAGATTTGAACACACACACTCGACAGACCATTTTTGAGAAAGATCCCCTTTTTTGGAATCAGGGAGCCCTCAAAACAAGGGCGGATACAAGGGGGGGAGGGGTAAAGGGGTAATTACCCCCCCGAGGATTTCGAAAAAATACCTTTTTTTCGCAAAAAAATTTATTTTTAATTGTAAAATTTTAAAAAAATTAATACTTAAAAAATTTGATGTGTATTTATATTCTGGCAAACAAATACAGAATGCGCTTTTAAATTACCGAAATTAAAAAAAAAATAGTGTGCTGTGCGACGAGTCACGCCAGATTACCCCCCCCCCGAAAAGGAAACACCTCTGGATCCGCCCTTGCCTCCAAAACTGGTATTTCCAACAACATCCTCGATAACGAATTTTTGACACGATCGCAAAATTTCATATATTAAGGTAAGAGAAAGTAAAAAATATATATACAAATCAAATTTTTAAGTATTAAGGTACATCATAAAGATAAAAGCCAAATAAATTTTTCTCTCAATTCTCGGGGAGGGAGGGGGAGGGGTAAACACCCCTTTACTTCCCCTTGTATCCGTCCTTGTAGAAAATATAGTGTTCAATTTTAAACCCTGTTTGAAAATTATAAAAAATTGAAGAAACCAGAGAAAACTCATTTTAGAAAAATTAAATATGGTTCAGATTTTAAAATCAATTTTTCTTAACGTCTTAATTAAATAGTGGGCTTTTCGACAAGAAAATTTATTATTCAATTTTTAATTGGCCAACTTTATTTTACCAATTCAAGATAACTTGACTAAGGGTTGCTACCTACTAGATTCTTGCTTTTTCTCTCCTCTCAAATCGAGAAATAAATAATAATAATTTGGATTTTATTTTTTAAATTTGTGTGGACTCTGATGCCCTTTAAACCCTTCCTTATTTATTTCAACTGATTGGTAGTTAATTAAATTGAAATAAATATTGGGAGATAGCAGCTGTCTAATTGATAAATAAGGCAGCCAGGAATTAAATTAGACAACAAATTTTAAATCCCTCTTTATCTAATTTTCTATTTCAATCAGCGACGTTTCGGACGCAAATGATCCGAAGAAATAAATATTTGTCACTTGGGTCGGAAAACAAACCCCGACCCCTAACTCAAGAAGCTAATTCTTTACCTCTGCTTCACGGGTCAAATAACGCAGATCAACTTCAAACAAATGCAAATTGTCTTAGGAAGTGGAACTTACCTGTCGAGCGGCGGCTTCTTCGTCCTGGCCGTCTCCAATTACAACATAAGTGCATTTGCGTCCGAATCGAGAAATAATCCTCTCGAAGCAGCTTTCTTTTCCTAAAATTCAAAAACAAATCATTCATTAAAAACTATTTTTTTGCTAAGCTTTAAAATAAATAATATAGTATAATAAGTTGATAAAATTATTCCTAAAATATAATTTACTAGCGGCGATACCAGCCTTGGGCGGACCCTAGCTTTTCTTTAATCACGTGCTGGTATTTTTCAGACATCTTGTTTCAGGCAATAATAATAATAATAATAATAAATAAATAATAATTAATATAAATAGGCCCTTACATACTGTATGTAGCACATTAACAAATATTGAATATATACACTCCCCTCACAAAATATACAAATTTTTTTGACAGATGACATTTACCTTTATAATCTAACGTATTTATTAAAAGTAATTTCTATTTCCCCAAATTCATTCAGATACCAGTTTCAGAGCCGCCGAAAGACATACCGATCGAACAGCGGCGTAACTAGCCTCTGAGGGCGGAGGGGCGAAGCTCAACTAGGGCGCCTTTTTTTAATTTGTAATATAATTTTAAAAGAAATCTATCAATTTTTTGGACAATCTATCGAAAGAATATGATAAAATCACCGTTCCTGAACTATATCTTAGATGCCCTAGGGCGCCAAAGGCTTGAAGCGCCTGGGCGGAGGGGGCGAGAGTCCCCTTCGCCCCCACCTAGTTACGCTACTGCGATCGGACCCTATGGATAAGTATTAATAAGTCCCTCCCTATCGTAAAAAAATCTGGTGTGACTGTTCGCACAGCTTCACAACTTTCTCTTACCATAGGAGTTCTGTGCTTGTCTAGACAGATTTTTTTTGTGTTGAGATATATTTTGTACCGATTTTCACCGATATTAGAATTCAAGATATATAATTTGCCCTCGGACCTTGGTGTAGTTGTTAGCGTGCTAATATACCAAGGGTCGCGGGGTCAGATCTCTCATTTTATTTAAGTCATTTGGATACCAAATAAATATGCCTGGACTGACAATATATATGAATTTTGAGAAAATCGAAAAAAAAACTGAAAATTACATCAGTAAAGTACTAGTGCTCTTTGGTCGATTTTTTTCAAAAGCTTCGTGTCACGTCCCAGGGGGGTGCCTAACTTAAATATAAAATTTCAACCTCCTAGCTCTTTTCGTTCTTGAGATATTTTGTTCTCAGACACACCCAGACAAACCATGTCGTTAGTTGGAGTCATCTACTGAAAATAATTTCAATCTTTTATTTTCAATGGTTCAAGGATCTCATTAGAGAGCCAGGCCCCGAGTCATTATTCCTCCCCCCTCCCCCCACCCTTCTCTATTTACGGTCTGACTCTATTTAAGAGTGTATTCACCTCTTCAATGATCGAAAAATTAAATTTTACATACCAATTTTTGTAGCGCTATAGATGTTCTCAATAGGAAAAACGCCGCCGAGGCCGAAGAGAAGAACTTTGGCAAGGGCTGGTGACAGTTGCGTTGTAGTCACCAGAACATTGACACAATTAGGTCGGGAATTAATCAGAGTTAGACATTTATTAGCCATTGTTAGCCAATTATCCGTGATCGATTCGATTTCCGCTCGTAGCTGTAACCATTGGTCTCTTTTTACTGGCCCGAGAAGACCTAGAATAAAGAGAACAAAAATATTTAATTCAATATATTTGAATTTATAATAGTTTGATTGATGAATATGAAAGAGAAAAACAGAATTTAATGGGTCTTTATTTCTCCGGGAGGCTTTCAACCTTGGAGCGAATTAATTTATTATATAGGCCTATTTTGAAATTATTATATTTATTTGTAGGTAGAATTAGAAATTAAAGAGAGTGCAGCTATTAACAGAGCTCCGAAGATAGTCCTAAACAGGACTGAAAACGTCAGCTCTGAGGGGAGAAATAAATGAAATTACGCTTAGCTGCACTTTCTTTAATTTCTAATTCTACAATCAGCTATATAAAAAACTTCAAATAAATATATTTTATTATTAATTTTATTTTTTGGTCAATGGAAGGCCGAAGGCGAGCAGGGACGAGGCCCCTTGGGCGGGCTTTGCGGCTAGTATCTAATAAAAAAGATTTATTATTATATGTTTACCTCCGACCACTGTTGCGGTAATTGTTATAGGTATCTTTAATTCGCCGATAACGGAAAGCTAGTTTACGCATCCAATCGACACCTCCCCGGACTCCATTTGCGAGGCAGAGGGTGGCGCTTTCCCGCACTTCCAGCGGCGCCGGCGTTTGCCGACCGGAAGCCATCCGTTGCAAAGTTATAACCAGAGAGTTCCTGACCATTGTCGTCCGAAGAGACGTCGTCGATGTGCACTTGGTCACAGTCCTTTGAAATGAGAAAATAAATAAATCATTATTGAATTTCACTCTCACAATAAATTGTGTCTTCTATTTAGAAAAAAATGGTAGCCCAGGACCCCTAGCACAAGAGGTAAGAACTATTGTAAAAGCTCCAAAAGCGAACAAAAAAAAAATTTATATTGAGAAGGCTGGTTAAGGTCAGATTAAATAAACACTATTTAATATAAAAATATTATCTGCCCGCAAACTCAGCACCGCGGGGGTTAAGGCGAAGAAAGAAGAAGATAAAAATATTATCTGAAGTTGCTTAAATTTGTCAAAAAAAACGATATCATCCAATTCTTGAAGGTTATACTATGAAATTTGCAGGTTTTAGGACTACGTGCAGTTTTTATAATAATTTGAACGAATTATTTTTCATAAGTTTTATTTGCCATGGACTGATTGTAAAACACAGTTTCAGCGGTCGGTAAATAAAATTTCTGAACATTTCATAGTAAACCTTCAAGAATTGGATGATATTCTTCTTGAGCTGTTTCTTGAATAAGAAAAAGATATTCGAATGTCTTTCTCTTCATAATGCGTCACTAAAATTTGTTTTCGTTTGTATTTATTCGCAAAAAATAGGTGAATTTTATTACAGAGAACAGACAAAAACTCAGATTATTATGAATTATTATTCTCTCTTTAATAGAGCCATAGAGGGTTCCTCGCAAGGGCGGATACAAGGGGGGGGGGGGGGTAAAGAGGGTAATTACCCCCCCCTGAGATTTAAAAAAAAAAATGTATTTTTAATGTAAAATTTTAAAAATTAATACTTAAAAATTTGATTTGTATTTATATTCTGGCAAACAAGTACAGAATGCGCCTTTAAATACCGAAATTAAGAAAAAATTGTGTGCAGTGCGACCAGTCACTCCAGATTACCCCCCCCCGAGAAACACCTCTGGATCCGCCACTGGTTCCTCGTTAAGGACTTGTTTCTCCATCACTGTCCGAGGATCGAATGAAGAAATCTTGACGAAATGATGATGTCAATCCACACCAGATTGACGGATTAAAAAAAAATTTAAAAATCTGTCAATTTTCAACGCATTACCCGATTAGTTTGACGTCATTCGAACCAAATTCATGACGCCACACGGATCAAAGAGTAATCCTCGTCTCAGACGACATTATTCAAAAGTTATTATTTATTTATTTTATTTATATCATTGACAGATCAGAGCTTTAATCCGGAAATTTCATTTTTAAAAATTAAAAATAAAAAAAATTTTGTATTCTGCAGCTCAATTTTTATATTTATCTCCTCACCGGGAAAATTTTTCTATTTTTAATCCTTTTTGTTTTTAGTTTAGTTTAAAAGAAAATAAAAACGTAACTGTTTTGATTGATTTTTTGGCCATCTAATCGGTTCTTTTATAATTCCGGAATTAATTATTATAAAAATGAATTTCATTTTCATAGGTCCCAAAATTTATTTATTTATTTAGAAAATTACCTCAAGATCGTTGAAGAAGAAATGTGTGTCCAGCTAGATTAAAAACCATCGCTTCCATTCGAAATCCCAATTCTAAGACATTATGTGCATCCTGAAAAAAAAATAAAGAAATTAAATTATAGTCAATGAAACGAAGTACAGAGAATTTTAAAAGGATTTATAGACAGAATGAACTTTCTCAAATAATAAAAGTTCTATATCTAAAGCTGTGAGTGTTATTTATTGGCGAGGCCAAACATCCCAGGGAATCGAACCCAGGATCTCCAGCCTTTCCGGGGCATAGGCGTGCTGTCCATTGCACCAGGCCACCGGACCCTCGACCTACACCAATAAAACTCCCTTCACCTTATATGCAGTTAGTCGTACAAGTCACTAACAGGGTGAAAAACTTTAAAGAAAAATTTTTCACTTGTGCGCATTCAAATATATAGTTCTTGAAAATATTTAATTAATAAAAGTTCGAAAAATAACTTAAGTTCAAAAATAAGATTGAAGTTAATTAGAAAATTAAGAAGAATGTTTTTACTAGAAAAAACTTTAAACACCTTATTGAATCGGCTGGCGAAAGTGCCAGTAAGCAGACTGTGGAAGATGATGATGGTTTCGTCAAGATCCCAGATGAATACCCTATCGAGATTAGATTCGATGCCGTCGGCTGGTGATTGAGCTGCTGTCTGACGCCTTCCCCTTCCCCTGGGCGTAGAACCAGGTCCAGAGCCACTTCCACTAATCGGACTTGAACTATCTCGAGATGCTCTCCTTCCAGATCCGCCACTACCAAGTGAGGCTGCTGAATGCAGCAGGTCCTTATTACTACTTGGTGATCCTGGTCCGATAGCTGCAGCAGCTTCTAAGCCATAAGCTCCTGTAGTATCTGAATGGTGGCTTGCGGCCAGCTGATATGGCGAACCGGAGGAGACTGCAGCAGCAGCTGCAGCAGCGGCGGCGGCTGCAGCTGCTGCTGCCGCTGCTGGGCTCGCTGTACTTGCGCCACCTCCGTAGGCGTAGCTCTGTCCGTAATAACTTCCAGTGGTATAAGGCGAATAGCCGCAGTAGCTGAATAGTCGGACATCTATGAATAAAGAACATACTTATAAAAAAACAAGGAAATTATTTTTATTAAATATTAATGGGTATAAATTATGGTTATTATAATGGAAACCAGGGAAAATGAAAAAAGGGGGGGGGGCTATAAAATCTCTAGAACCCGGACGCTCTGTAGAGGACCAGACCTTTAAGTTTCAACCTTAATTACCGAAAAAATTAAAATTACTGGTAATTAATTTTGATGGAATCAGAATGCCCCCCCTAGCCAAATTCTCTAGTTACGCCGATGAAAGCAAGAGCACTTTATAAACCCCTATTAAATTCGAATATAATGTAAAAGCGTTTAATAATAAAATATAAACCTGTTGAGATGCGGCGAAGGCCTGCCCGCTGCTTCCGCCACTACTTCCGCTCGTCGCGCTTGCAAAACTTTGCGACCCCGAGCAATTATAACTGCTCGAATTTGCAGCATTGTAGCTGCCATATTGGCTATTAGTGCCAGAAGTGCCGAAGGTGCTACTCCCAGAGCCAGAGGATGCCGAACTGGAGCCATAGGCGTTAAGATAAGCACCAGCGGATGATCCAGTCGCTCCTCCTGTTGAAGGGCTTGTCTTGCACGTTTTGGTTTTAAAGAACGAGTGGCTGAAAATAAGAGTTTATTTGAAGGAAAATTGCGAGGTGAAAAATAAATTAAAAAAGTGGTAAATACTTACGATTGGCGTAGGGAGAGGCTGCCAGTGCGCCATAGACAGCAGAGGGATTGTAGAGGAGCTCGCTCCACCACTACCTGCTACACCGTAACCAGCGGTCGTAGCTCCTCCGAATGCCTGCTGACTGTAAGCTTGCTGCATACTAAAAATCAAAACAATTAATTAGAAATATGAGGAGCATTTCGTCTTATTTTAAGCCCTAAATTAGCAATTAAAAAACGTATAAAATGAAATATTCATGTATAATTTACCTGGTATAGTATTGTTGATGGTAGGTGTAGTCCTTGTGGTCGTAGGGTGAGAGAGGATCTTGAGAGGCAGCGGCAGCGGCAGCTGCAGCCGCTGCAGCTGCGTAGAGGCTGTGAGGGAGGCTTCCAGAGGTTGCGTGAGGCTGGCCCAGAGGATCGGCACCGCCGCTGCCGCCACCTCCACAGGCCGCCTCTCCGAGGCTCGAAGGACTTCGCAGTTCGCTCTTTACTAAAGCAAATACCGATATTATGTTAATGACCGCACAATATTTTTTCACCAAAATAAGTTCTCTTCGGTTAGTAGTACTACTACTTAAATTTTTTTAATTTTTCATTTGTTTTATTTTACCTAAATATTTCTGAATAATTTTTTTTTTATTTCATATATCAAGATTTTACGATAGTTGAGATGTGAGAAATAATTAGATTTTTATAAGGATAAGTAAACAGGAGAAGAAAAATCAGCAGCTAGTTGTATTTCATTATTTCATTAAACACCCATCTGGTAATTATACAATTTTTTTGTATTTTCTTGCTATTTAGATGCGGTGTCAATCACAACGTTTTGTATTCAAAGAATAGTTTTTATTACTCTACATACCATTAATGGTAAAAATAAACAAATGCATGAAACCAATTGCATAATATGTACTAAATTTTGACAATTTTGCGTGCCCTGAGGATGAGTGCGACTAGCACCCGAAACGTCAGCAACGAAATACAAAGTTTTATTTATGCTGGCTGCTGTTCCCGGGGAGGGCTCCAGTTTCCTTTTCCAATTGAATATCTACAGTAGGGTCCGACCGAAACAAGATTTTCAGCCGAAAACCGAAACCGAAATTCGGCCTCAATCTTAGTTTCGGCCGAAACCGTAACCGAAACCAAAACTTGTATTTCCTATAAAAATTTTTTTTTCATTTTACCTTTTTTTTTTTTTTTGAATTTTTTCTCCCTCACGTGCAAATCATTTGACCTTTTTTTTTTGCATGCGAGTCTCATCCCATTTTTTCAGGCTCTGGTTTCGGCAGGCCGAAACCGAAACTACGGCCGAAAGCATGATTTTTGGCCGAAACTGGCCGAAACCGAATATTCGGTCGGTTCCTAATCTACAGTTATTCAACTCAAGAAATTTTTGTATTTAATTGTAAGAGCCTTGTAAAATATATTTTAAAAAATGATTGTTACTCTAAGAAAAAAAAAAGAATTTTATAATTGATGGTTTTCATTATACTAATTTCTTCATCTCTTGTGTATACATTTGTTCTGAGGATGATCCGAACCGGGATTGAAACGTCATCGTGGTGGGAATAAAATATTGAAATACAACTAGCTGCTGATTTTTTCTTCTCCTGTTTACTTATCCTGATTGAACTACCAGCTATAAGCCCTACGTTTCTATTAGATTTTATGTTGTAGCCGGAGAAATAAAACAGTTCAGGGATCGCCTTATACCATACATTTGCAAATATTTCGGCCTGCCTAGTGCCCTCCCATCATGAAAGTTTGAGACATCAGGCGGAGGATCGCCAAAGAACTATATGCTGCAGTGAAGATGGCCAGGCGTTAGGTCGGCCGAAATATTTGCAAATATATGGCATATGGCGATTCCTGAGAAATGTATGCTGTTTTATTTCTCCCGGTGTGAAACTCAGCACATGTGTGAAACCAGCAACAATTCATTACGAAGGTAATGGTAAGGGTGTGATGTGCGACCAGTCACACCAGATTTTTTAATTTAAAGCAAGTTTCAAAAATAATTATTTTAACATATCTTAGTTTTAGCCTTAAATCGCACTAAACCTTCAGTTTTCAAGAAAACTAAAGTTGAAAAAGCTCGTTTATTTTTATAGAGAGCTGAAAAAAGTCGCCTTAAAAGTCAAATAGTCGGTAAAAAGTCTGTTTTGGGCAAAAAAAAACTCTCTAAAAAGTCACTGTCAAGTTTAAGAATTAATAATAAAATATTCATGAATACCTCAGTTCGAATTTAACTAAACTCTGAAAAATACGATTGACAAATAAATATGAAATGAAAAAGAAATATGAACAGATTTATGCTGGAGGAACTTTGACAGATGAAACAATTTAATCTATCCCTATTCTACGTTATTAATGTTAATTATGTATTATTATTTGAGGTAATTTTAAGCAATAAAAGATTCTAAATAATAAATTTCTAGTTTTATTGCAATTTAAAATTATTTTGTTCATTGGGAAAAAAAAAGGGAATGCTTGAATTCTCAAGGTTCAAAGGCGATGGAGAAAATATGACCACTATGGATCCTGATCGGATCACCCTAATATGCATATTAAGATAAGAGAAAGTAAAAATTAATTGAAATTTTTTTAAATATCCACTGTGGAGCGTATTTTAAATTATAAAATTTTAATATGAGAAGCCATTGCAAAATATATTATTTTAATGTGGAAAGCAACCAAACGCGGGTGTAATTTTTCTCAAGAAAACCTTAAATATTAATGCAGTATTAATTAAATATTGAGCTGATTTGGATACAAATCAATTGAAATAAATAGGGACCGGTTCTAAATGGCCGAAAATACTATAAATGATTTAAAAGAGAAAAACTCAATATCGACCCAAAATGCAAAATTAAAAAAGCAAACCATATTAAGAAATTTGAAGAATAAAATGAGCAAGCGTAATTATATTTTATTTTATTAAGAAACAGGGCCGACGTTTCGGTCACGTATGGGACCATCTTCGGGGCCAGGTTAATGTCTGAAAATACTATTTATATAATCCTCG